>OY979716.1:114708091-115000591 GCA_963855995.1 Muricea muricata
CACTCCTAGGAGTGCAATAGTTTTTTCCATTGCACTCTCACAATTCCCATCCGTCAAAAAGCTCTTCGCGGGGACGTAGCGAGGGAGCCGCGGCTCCCCCCCCTTTCGTTAATAGAGAGGTTTAGCAAAGACGACACAACGCCTTTGACAACGCAAAAGCGAGGTAAAAACGATGTGGAAATGCCGTGAGCAAATCTGGAGATGGACAATCACGGCATTTTACGTCGCATTGACGTCACGTCACTTTGCTAAACCTCCCTAGTATTTAACGCGATAGGCGCGTCAAACCTATCATAATTATTAGTATCTGCAGGGCTCCCCCCCCCCTTGAAAGCTCTGGCTACGTCCCTGGCTCTCCGTACGGTCTTCGTAGTTTACTTTAGGCTGCTTTCGGTCTTGAGGTGAATGCGAAATAATCCAAATACTAAAATACGGCTCAAATGGCAAATGCGTGTTAACAAATAATGAGTGTAATTTGTAGCAGATGCATAATCGTTTGATAAAAATAAAATAGCCGCCATTACATTTTCAAGTATGTATAACTGCTTGTTTCTACATACTTATCACGTGAAAAGTCTGGTTTATGTTGAAGTTATTTGAGTGCCGACAAAAAAGTAGGCCTGTCGATGTTGCTGATTTATTTGGGTGTTCAGAACTATTTTTACAGGTTTAAAGTTAATTTTAAAAATAATTGTGAAAATAACTCCAACCGAGGGTTTATAAAACCTGTAGGAATTTTTGTGAATTCCTTTTCTTAAAAAACTACGGAAGGCTAAAGGAATTTAGGCGCCTCAATCTGTAACTGATCTGTATATGTGACACTGGATTAACTGATAATATTTTAATTGAACTAAAAAACGCCTGGGTACGAGGCTGGCCGCTGCCTGTGATGAAATAAGCCTTTCAGGTGCCGCTGATATTTTCGCCGGACCTGATAATGTTGTCGACGCTAATTGCCGTCATGTAAGTAAATATTGATCAATTTATGGGCATGTTGTAAAACGCGGAGTGGAGTGGACTTGTAAAACGTGGAGTCAAAATTTGTAAACTCTCATCTCGCTACGATACGGTTGAAATTGAAAACAGGCTAAAGAGGTCAGAAGGGTAATATAGGAGAAAACAATCTCGTTCCCCGAGCGTACGATCCCTTGGGAAGGAAACGGAGGCTCTGGGATAATCCGTGATCGACATACAAAAAACTGTATGTCGCCTGTACTGCGCATGCGTTGGAAATAAATAGTTCAATAAGACGAAGGGAAGAAGCTGGCATTTAAGTGACTTTCCATAACCAGTAGGCAAGATACAAATCGTGTCTTTCCGGTCGACAACAACAGCCTTTACCGCTTCGTATTGACACTCCTTCAATTTGAGATTCTTCTTACTCAGTCGCTCTAACGCTTCGTCCAACACAGAATTAAATAAACTAATATTTTCCACTGACATTACAAACAAAATAGTAAAAGTACTGTTCCAAAAAGCTTTAGAAAAAGGCTATTGCGGCTTATTGAATCGCATGCGCAGTACAGGTGACATACAGTTTTTTGTATGTCGATCACGGATTATCCCAGAGCCTCCGTTTCCTTCCCAAGGGATCGCAGGCTCGGGGAACGAGATTGAGGAGAAAAAACCGAACACATTTGAATCTTGTACCAGATCCGAAAATGGGAAATTGCAAAAAATTGTACCAAACGTCAGCTGTTTTGATTTTCGACCAAATTCCTCAGACTCTCATACACGTTTGTTATCACTATTCATGCAATATCTAAACGATTTCTTGTGTTCTGAATAACCGTTATTTGAATCTTAGGAATGGACTGATGGTTAAAAAGTTATATTGTCAATGCATACTAATGACGATACGCACTTATTATGGTCAAATTTCGACATAAGGGTGAGGTGATATCAGTTTTATCGCTTGAGGGTCGATATCATAAATGTCACAAGTGAGCGCAGCGAACAAGGAATATTCATGATATTGTCCTGAAAGCGATAAAACTAATATCGCCTTACCCCTCATATGATAACCTGTTTATTACTTACGATGATCAGTAATTTCGCGGCTATCGATCCTGTAAAACAAGGAACGGGGGAATCGGGGAACGGAACGAGGAACGGAACGAGGAACGAGAAAAACAGGAACATGAAATTGCCGGAATCTGTAAAACCAGGAACATGAAAAGCCGGAATCTGTAAAACCAGGAACATGAAAAGCCGGAATCTGTAAAACCAGGAACATGAAAAGCCGGAATCTGTAAAACCAGGAACATGAAAAGCCGGAATCTGTAAAACCAGGAACATGAAAAGCCGGAATCTGTAAAACCAGGAACATGAAAAGCCGGAATCTGTAAAACCAGGAGCATGAAAAGCCGGAATCTGTAAAACCAGGAACATGAAAAGCCGGAATCTGTAAAACCAGGAACATGAAAAGCCGGAATCTGTAAAACCAGGAACATGAAAGCATTTCGTAAGCTTTTAGCACAATCGCCAAGTAACTCATTTTAACTCATTTTGAATGATATCGTGATAAATGGAAAACCAGTGTCCACGCACAAATATATGAAAATTGACAATTAAATGCGGGGTATAAAGCCTGCCATGTTTCTTCGTATTAAAATGTATGTATATTCAGACCAAATTTCTAACTAGATTTCGGTAAAAGCTGAATTTCTCGCAAATTAAATTCAAATTTAACAAATTAGCTATTGGTATAAATTGAATTGTAGTTCTTTCAAGTGATATATACAGTAGCTATTTCCACGCCAACCTCGTACCCAGGCTCTTTACCTACGCCCGGCGCTGCGGAAAAGACCCTGGTCGGAGCTGGTCACGTGACTCTTTAAAAAATCCGTTACTTTATAGGGTGGGGAAAGTATCAAATTACATGCTTCCACATACAAGTGATACATTTCAATTGCAAGGAGTGAGATTTAATTGCTATGAACGACAATATAAACTTTTTGATCTAAAATTATCGATTTTTGTCTATTTTGTGTGTTTCATTTCATTTATTATTGTTAGCGTTTGAATTCCGAAAGCACAAGTGTCGATAAGTAAACTATGTTGGTGATAGCAACTGTCAAGCGATCCTAAGTTCATAGGTGTTTCGTTGTCGTGTTTATTTTAAAAGGCATTAAAACGGGCTCTCATAATTGCTTTATTCACTGATACACACAATTTATGCTTAAAATATTGCATAACCTCTGAACATTCCATTAGAATGTTAACGTTTGCACCGATGCAAGTATAATACAGTGTACCTGTAACGCAAAGCATCTGCGAAGTTCAAAATGTCAGTGTTGCTCAGGGCACAATAGATAAGCGAATTTATAAATATTTTGACTTTATGAAACTCTTAATCACGCAAAAACCATGTAAAACTGCTTTGCAATAACTACTGGGTTACTTATCTTCAATGTTCACAGCCCAACTTGAATACTGGGATGCAAAAGGGAGAGATACAGAAGAATTTCTACAAAATTTGATTCAATACGAAAAAGGTGAATGTCCAACATCAGTCCCATGCAGTGAAATATCTCCTTTTGCAACAGAAATTTGCACATTGTTCATTGTTATATTATATACAATATTTGTATTATAATAACAGCAATGCATACATATGAAGTAAGAAATTGTAAGGCCTTGTTAGGGAAAATTTTGAATTGGTGACATAAACTTTGTCGTAACTGCGACAGCTCATACATATGAGGGAAAAATAATAATCAGATGTCAAAAGAGGGACACAGCATTGTTTGTAAGAAACAACATATTCTGTATCTTTAAAATAAAAGGAGCGACTTGCATACCTACCCTAAACAGGGCCTTAACAATGCACAGAAATTTTACATCATAAATACGAAAACAATTACAATGTATTAAATATACGTTACACACTTTTTCACAATTTTTCGCAACGTGTTTAAAAAATCATTATTACTTCTAGACATATACTTCTTTTAAAAATGTTCAAGAACAGTAATCCTCTATATAAAAGGATATCTATCAAAATCAGTATATATTATATGCTTTGTATTGTCTAATGTTTTATGTGTATTACACGTGTCACAGATACAGCGCATACTAGCAGCCGTATCAGATAAATTTGGGAATTGTATTGTTAAATATACGCGTATAGACGAGTCTTTGACTTATCTTTGAATTACTCTTGTCGTCGTTATAGCAAACATGATAACGTGGATGTATTCCCTCATCGCGATACGTCTCAGTCAACTCGGAACATTGTTTACACATTTTGCCGTCGTTTTGCGCGGTACTTGTTTCTCTGTATTTCGCACTAACAATCCCGGCTCGGCGTCCTTTAGTATCTCTTATCGTATATAGTTTAAGAAATAAACTGCAAACGCCGTCAACACGAATCCAAAGATTATAGAAGTATTTTCTCCTCGACATAATTGCTGCGATGTATGACAAGTTGAAATCTGATCCACATTCGTGCTCTAAGTGTAACCCAATACGCGTTTCATGCACGGAAAGAAATCACAACAGCAAAAATACAATTTTTGATTAACTTTCTCCCTGCAATTTCTTGCTGAAAATTTCTTTTATTTAACAAATGCTGTAATTCTAAAACACGAGAAACGCGTACGCTCCTCTATCACTACTTCCTTAGTAGCAAAAAGGCGCTAATTCGATTTATCCCCAAAATCTGGGGGTTCACGTGACCAGCTCCGACCAGGGTCTTTTCCGCAGCGCCGGGCGTAGGTAAAGAGCCTGGGTACGAGGTTGTTTCCACGCTTAAATTTCATTTCGAATCTAAGATTGCGTTTTTATAATACAGCCTGCAAATTTTATATACTGCGTCAAAATTTAATTCCCGTGTCTATGGACATTGTCTGGCAACTGTGATATTGTAGAGCCTTTTAACGATGTTTTTTTAGTTTTGAATACTATGGTGTTATGCCTATATATGTAATGTAACTCTATTTTGTTAGTGTCGGACAACATGCTCACTAATCCAACCACTTCCGTGTTTTCTTTTATTAGATAATTAGCAGGATTCTCTCGTCTAGCTCATATTACTTACACCTCAACTTACATAGTCGTTCTTGCCTGATAAGGCTAATATAAATAGTGGTTAAGAAGGTCCACAAATATTTAAATAACTATTTTATATAGAACCTGCAATTTAATAAGGTTCAACAATCGGCTGGCGGCAGTTCGATCATGGCTTTTAAAATGCCGAAAACGGCAATGTATCTTAACACGATATCCTCGGTTCTATTCTGGTTTTCTTGCAATAAGCCCAGCTTTTCAAGCATTGCTGCACCAAGAGCACAGACATAGCTTGGCGGAAAATTTTGGTTGGAACAATTGCACTTTTTAAGCAGGCCCAAATAACTGCATTTAATGTTGCATATAGGTTATTTAACAATCACTGTTATGTTTTAGCATTGATTTGTTGTGTTTCATACTTTCATCGTTTAGTTTTTAATACGTTTATTGCATGTACAGGGTAAAGCAAAAAATGTAGTCATTTGCCAAATCTGCTTTAGATTACGCAAATCTTCTCAACAACTTATGTAAATTTGGGTTTTTTATGGTATTTTAGTGTATGCTACACGAAAATGATTTTAAAAGGCGACTTTTAAAAGTTATTGGGGATTGTGTTGAAACGCACTTATCGCCCAAAAGTGCAAATATGGAAGAAGGCGTTTACCTGCTATCAAGGTTTAAGACAGTTTGATAAAAATTACTCCCAGTTATTATTTTACAGATTCCGGCTTTTCATGTTCCTGGTTTTACAGATTCCGGCTTTTCATGTTTGGTTTTACAGATTCCGGCTTTTCATGTTCCTGGTTTTACAGATTCCGGCTTTTCATGTTCCTGTTTTTCTCGTTCCTCGTTCCGTTCCTCGTTCCGTTCCCCGATTCCCCGTTCCTTGTTTTACAGATAGCCGTAATTTCGCAGGAACATCTTAATGAAACCAGGTCATTTTGCACTTAGAGGTGCCACAACGGAAGCGCTGTCACCTTGTTGATGTAAATGATGACATTACCACCTGGCGTTTGATGATGCTTTTGTTTGTAGTGTGTCATATTCTGTCTAATTCTAGACGTTTCTTCAAATATCGTCTGTCTTTGATTGGAAATACCAACAAAGCAACGTTGCGAAAACTATGGAGCTGATCCAAACATCGTCTGTTTTTCTTTATTTTTTTATCTGCTTTCAATCAAGTAAGTAGAAATCATTTTATAATTTCTTTACCGCTGTTCTGTTGATGTCGGTAATAAAAATTGAAAAGGGAGGCAATTGCAAACATCACAATAATTTGGTTGACATCAATACGCGTTTCCTAAACCCGGCATTGCGACAATAATTTTAGAAATATGAGAGGATCGATTAAGATGTGCCAAGGATATTCTGTATGTTAGCAGTTGCAGAATGTGCATGTAAAGAAATTACATTCTAGGAGAGAATATCGTTATTCGAGTCTAAAGAAACATGTGTTTGTCGTTAGACTTCACATGATTAAAGACTGCCTCTGAGCATGGTTTTTCAGGAAAGCTCTTTACAAAATCTTTCTAGAGAACGTCTTTGGTTCACAATAAAAAGAAACCCAAAGAGTAATTCCGTGAAAAGGAAACAACTCCATTACCGTTCGCTGCTGCACCCAGTCACTCTGTGAGCGGTGGTGCTCAATGACAATGGCTTAAATCTCTTAAAGTATTTGCGTGGCTATTTCCGTGATGGCATCCCGTAGATGCGACGCTGAAAAATGCAATTGAGCCCAAAAAATTACTGCATTGACATTAATAATACATTCTCTCCATGTTACAGTCTCCTTGACATTGATACGCAGCAAAATTGTCAACCTATGATCTGGGCCCTAAAGCTCGATTCCGGATCTCATAAACACTCATTATACAGTAATAATGACGGTATGACGTCGGTGGTTGTGTATTTGCATATCCTGTAAATTTGACTATCTCGACACGGACAAAGTAAAAAAAAATTACCAAAGAAGTAATTTATCGTTATTGTATCTCATCTTCCGAATAAAACCAACAAACTATTAGACAAAATTTCGTTTCTTAAACACTTTAAGAAATTTACGCTCACTGAGAATTGTTGCTTTCGTGGGCTCTCTAAAATGTTTAATATTGCGTGAGTGTGGGTATTTGAATTAATAAGCGGACTTCTTACAATTGAGATAATAATCGACATTTTACTCCGAAAAGAAAGATCTGAAAGGTTGTCATCTTGTTGGACTCAGAAATTAACAATTTTTACGCTTTATAAAATGATGTTCAGTTCACAGTGGTTAAGATATTAGAATTTCTCTGATCCAAATTTTACAATTAACTAAAACCTCTGAGGGCTGACTATATGATTCCGCCTAGCATGCAAAGATTAAACGAAGGAGGATTTTGAACTATTGAAAAAGTCATAGTTTATGTCTTTATGTGATGTGAAAAATGTTCAATTTCTGATTGCTTGGGATTTTGCCGGAAAATTAACCGGAAGTACTATATTTCGTAAAACTGCGCAAGCCAAAGGGGAAAATTTTGAAAATTTTCAAGTTTATGCAAACATTGAGCGATAATCCTTAAAAAGTTTCGATGTCATAGATTCATGTAATTGAGGTGGCTTTATAATTTCTCTTAATGAGAGTCCAGTTAACGCTTTCAACCCCTACAACGCGATGAAATTGTATGTTTACATATTCAAAAGGCTTGACTTGAAACGCTTTGAAATTTCCAAAAATATACCTTCTAATTGCAGACAAAAACTGAAAACCTTCCTGAGGTTTGCGAAGACACAATAGCAATTTTTGTTTTGCTACAATTATGTTACTTGTGTGGTGCGAATTATATAGGTTGGTAACATGAAAATCTCATGAAAACTAGGGCATGTTGTAAAACGTGGAGTGGAGTGGACTTGTAAAACGCGGAGTGGAGTGGATTTGTAAAACGCGGAGTCAAAAATTTGTAAAACGCGGAGTCAGAATTTGTAAAACGCGGAGTCAAAAATTTGTAAAACGCGGAGTCAGAATTTGTAAAACGCGGAGTCAAAATTTGTAAAACGCGGAGTCAAAATTTGTAAAACGCGGAGTCAAAAATTTGTAAAACGCGGAGTCAAAAATTTGTAAAACGCGGAGTCAAAAATTTGTAAAACGCGGAGTCAAAAATTTGTAAAACGCGGTGGTGTGACACCAACGTGGTGTGACACCAACAACCAGCGCCTTCCAACGTGGTATGACACCGTCGACAAGCGACGCCCTTCAACGCGGTTTCACACCAACATATATTAGCCATAGCCAGCGATCACCAATTGATCCAATATATCAAGCCCAAACCAACCTCTAACCTACCAAGCCCAGCAGTCCAGTCCAGCAAGACAGAAACCAGACTTCGGTTCATTCGCATTCGCAAGACTCCCATATCTTGATAGTCGAGTGTCACGCTGTTATGTTATAAGGCAATCTGCCATAACAAAAAAGATAGCGGATGTCGATTTTTCCATAATGCATTGCCGTCTGAAATCGTTTAAAAAGGCAAATTAACACCTTTTGAAGAACAGACAGGACACAATAGGTTATTTTCTTACTTGTCCTAAAATTTGAATCCATTAGCTTTGCTTCGTGTCATCCTTTTTCAGCTATTCATACTTGATAACCGCAATGCATTTTGGTAAAATCGACATGTCGCCATCGTTTTTATTATGGGATGGGAACCTCGACGAGTTACATTGCTGGTCTTCAGCCATATAAAGTAGTATATTATAATAGAATGACATTAGTTATTGTACAAATTTTGACTCCGCGTTTTACAAATTTTGACTCCGCGTTTTACAAATTTTGACTCCGCGTTTTACAAATTTTGACTCCGCGTTTTCCAAATTTTGACTCCGCGTTTTACAAATTTTGACCCCGCGTTTTACAAATTTTGACTCCGCGTTTTACAAATTTTGACTCCGCGTTTTACAAATTTTGACTCCGCGTTTTACAAATTTTGACTCCTTGTTTTACAAATTTTGACTCCACGTTTTACAAATTTTGACTCCGCGTTTTACAAATTTTGACTCCGCGTCTTACAAATTTTGACTCCACGTTTTACAAATTTTGACTCCGCGTTTTACAAATTTTGACTCCTTGTTTTACAAATTTTGACTCCGCGTTTTACAAATTTTGACTCCGCGTTTTACAAATTTTGACTCCGCGTTTTACAAATTTTTGACTCCGCGTTTTACAAATCCACTCCACTCCGCGTTTTACAAGTCCACTCCACTCCGCGTTTTACAACATGCCGAAAACGAGTTTATCAGAGGTTCATCAGATTATTTTATTAGATCATTATTTAATTAGAAGCTCATTAGATTACATATATTAATCGGGTCTCTTTGATGCAAGCTGTATGTGACAGACTGATATGAGGTCTGAAAGAGGCCGCCCTGATATGGGGTCATAATCTCTCGGGCTACAAATGCAATACAAAAATTCGAATCAAGATTAAAGTCAGAATGGGTCTGCAGGAACTTGTGTAAAATAAACAGCTATTTAGTTTGAAAGGTGACGAACAAATAAAATCAATTTGATTTTACTGATTTGATACGAGTAGTTGCCGCGAGATCGCGAATCAATAAACAATCCCTGTGAGAAGATCTTGACAGTGACGTCATACAAGAAAACGGGTCAGCGATCAGTGCAGGCGATAGTCGTTTTGTGTGTCCAAACACCAATTGAGTGTTGAAATAAAATATATGTAGACAAGCCAAAACAGTCGCCGTTTATTACCCGTCATATTACTTGATACAACTAGGAAAAATAACATTTAGAAATTAGAAGTGCAGTGATATCACCTAGTACCCAGTAACTAGTACCCAGTCACGTAGAAATAAATACATTCCCATCATTAATATCAGCATGCGAACAATTTTCGGTACTTAATGAATTAGGCCAGCTACAGAGTACAGTCTACACCGTATTTGGAATAAAACATCTGACTGTTTGAATTAAACATATCGCACTCTTTGACCAACGGGGCATTTACTGTGCTGTTACGACATGATTTATTTCCCGCATGTGTGTACTACTTTATGGTTGTGTTTATTGATACTTTGCAGCATTACCGCTGAGATTACTCTACGCCAATCAGAAAGATATCCGATTATTTTGGACAAACAGAAGTTCAGAGAATGAACGTGTTATAGTATCGACCACCGAGGCCGCTGTTGCTGTTGATTTCTTATACACAAATCACCAAATATTTTGGAGTGATGTTTCTGAGCAAAAAATATTTAGTTGCTCCCTCGAGACTCCGCCATGTAAGCCACAGATTGTTGTATCTGGAGATTTGGGTAGACCTGAAGGTCTGGCTGTTGATTGGGTATCAAAGAAACTGTACTGGACGGATTGTGATTTCAAAGAAATCTGTGTCTCAAGTATTGATGGAAAGAATCGTAAAACTCTCATATGGAATAATCTTGATAATCCCAGAGCAATTGCCGTCGATCCAAGAGCTGGGTGATTATAGCTATGCCATGTTTTATTTAACGTTTTTAATACAGCTAAATACAGCTTTATAATATAGCCTTTGTAAATTCTGAACGCTGATTGGCTAAGAGCCGTGTTGATATAACTCTATGTCAACACGGAAAATTTCCCGCCACTCTTCTGTTGAAGTTCTTTGTGGTATATTATAAAAGAAATATAAAGCATTTTTTCCGTATCGATATACAGTTATATCAACACTCGTGAAAATTGGAAAAACTCGAAATTGTGTGAAAACACTCCGCCCTGCGGGCGTCGTGTTTCCACACAATTTCTCGTTTTCCCAATTTCCACTCGTGTTGATATAACTGTATATCAACACGGGAAATGTTTTATATTTCTTAAGCATAACTGTAGTTGAGGTAAAAGCGGTACGGACGTACGGATGAAGACACGGAAACGCCGGTGGGGGCTAAAAGAGCGGTCGTACCATCTTGTACGTTGACTAATGTACGACTGTCCTTTAAATCACAGTATCAAATTGTAGGTTTTTTCAAACGATGGTATAAAGGCCCATCAGCACCTCAACATCCGTTCAGGCGTTTTCTTGAAGAAAATGAGGCATCTTTAACATTTTCTTTGACAATGGTTTGATAGAACTTAATCATAGGCATAGCCATAAGGTCTCCCCCCCCCTCCTGCCCCCCCCCCTTCCCTGAAGAAATTGGCAATCTAATTTTGAAACAGGGCTCCCCTGAGTCTTTCTTGTCCACTCCTTTCACTCTGAGAGGAAATCCTGGCTATGCCTCTGAGTACAATCTGTGCATAGGCTACTCTGAACGTAACTGTACATTTATGAAAGCAGCATTAAATATATACGCTCAAGGTTCTCTATGAACCTAGCTAGTTCAACTTGAATTCATTGTATTTTCCAGATTAATGTTTTGGTCGGACTGGGGTGAGATATCGCGGATATCACGAGCTGGGATGGATGGTTCAAACCAGACTTCCATAGTAGATAGTTTCATCACCTGGCCGAATGGTCTGACTGTGGATTACCAGGAAAACAGAGTTTACTGGATTGATGCTAGACATCACTATATTGCGTGTGTTGACTATCACGGCGACAACAGGCGATTGGCGTATTCACAAGCTGTCAATCACCCGTATGCTCTCACGATGTTGGGGCAACAACTATATTGGACAGATTGGGACACTAATTCAATAAGAAATTGTCCTATACTGATAAAGAATGTCACTGAGTCTGTAAATGTGCTGAAGACAAAAATCTATTCTCCAATGGATATAAAAGTTTACAAGTCACAGCGACAACTAACCGGTACGTTTGCATGAGAATGAGTTGCCCCGGCACAAGATCACAGATTAAACATATACCAATGAAGAACCCCAAGTGATCCCATCGTGTGCCAGTGTACATGTAGACTGCAACTAAACATTCCTGGATGACAATAGCACTTCGGGAAGCTTTTCTAAGGTTGTTATGATGATATCATAACTTTATAATTTTATAACAGAGTGTGTTTCCACATTTTATCAATTATTGTTATCAGAGGCCGTGGATTGTGCTGCACTATCTGTGCCGTACTTTTTGTCCGATGAGGTTTCGTCTAGGCGTAATATACTTTCCAACGAAATCGATCGCACTCGACTAGCTACTCCATGAGATGCTACTCCATGAAATGCTTGAGAGAGACCCTATCCCTATTCTCCAGCCCAAATTTTTACAAAATTCCATTCTCAAAATGCACAAATCCTATTGGCCTTATTGCTCGAATCTAAAACCCTGCATTCCCAATTTCCGTTGTTTTGGGGCTAATAATCTCATGCAGTCCCACTGCATCAAATCTCATTTTCCGAGCAAAAAGGGAATTGGAAGCTCCCATTTCACCCCTTCAGTACCCTCATGAATTTAAATATTAGTTTAATGCGGATTATGTGGTTTTTACATCTTAGTTCCATTCGACCCTTGTGCGCAAGAAAATGGTGGTTGTAGTCATCTATGTCTATTAGCTCCAGGCAAAAGACGCTCGTGTGCTTGTCCTTCTGGGATTGCTTTAATGTCCGACATGCGAACATGTCAGGATGGTAAGATTGGAACTTGTGTTAAGTACAGGCACAGTGACCCTCACCGGCCATGCGGTATCAAATTTTGCCTCTCCGTCTTTTGCAACAAACCATTTCCTGCTACGTAATTTGTAGACTCATTATTTCGAATTAAACATCTAGAAGGAAGTAACAGTTTTAGTATCCTCATTTGTCAAACTATGTGAAATGTTGGGGATAAAATGCACTAACGGATGAAAACATGGCTCAAACGCTTTATGGCTTCACACGATGCAATTTTTCTTGCAACTTGCAAGTTGCAACGCAATTCTACTCTTGGGAGATGTAAAATTGGCAAATACAAGTTTCCATCGAAGTTTGCCGATATATTTTTTAACATACCAAACATTTGTCACAAAGATACATCTCTGAAGAGTAGAATTGCGTTGCAAGTTGTAAGAAAAATTGCACGTGTGACAGGGCCTTTACTCCTGGTCTTATTTTATAACCTTGAACTTGATCATTTTTATCGTTAGTGATTTTATTGTTTGACAGGCCCTCAGAAATTCTTATTGCTGGCTCAGCGAAGTCAAATTCGTATTCTATCTTTGAGCACGGAGGAGTACAGAGATCTTCAACTACCAATTAAGAATATTGGTCACGTGATTGCAGTAGACTTCGATGTTGTGAAAAAGCTCGTGTGTTGGATTGATTCTCAGCACCAGGAAATAAAGTGTACGCAACTCAATGGTTTGGGTAAGATGTTTCGTTTTGTGTATCTAAGTTTGGCAACCCCGCAAATAGTTGTGAAACCTAGTGAACAAAATCCTGAACAATTCCACTGAACAAATGGACTAATATTCAGCTTTTAGTGTATTCGTTTGGTCGTCGCGTCCTCATATACAGCAGTACTCAAGGCCACTGACTCGTGATATTATAATTGTTCATTATTTTGTTTTACAATTGATGGTTTGCATTTAACCTCATGGCGGCCATGTTGGAGGTATAACTCAAACGAATACGTTGTTAGTTTCATTGTTGGATCAAGCCAGCGTGGATGGCTGACATTGCCCGCTGCATCCCGAGAGATTGTTTGCAAACCAAGAATTACCGACACACTGTAAAGCATTCAAATTAAATCAATGAAATGTCATTGGTCGATAACCGCGATTTATTAGAGAATAGACTCACGGACGTAACTAGAGCGTTAATTGGGAGGGTGTCGTTCTACCCCCACGAGTTTATTTTGAACTGGATTAGATTTCAAAAGAGATTCGTCGGTGAAACGTGAATACATGAATAAACACCCTCCTAATTGACGTTCTAGTTACGTCTCTGAATAGACTCATGGTACGACGTCCGCAAACTTTAATATTTAAAAAGTTAAAAATATTTGAAAAATTTGCAGAATCCATGCTGCAATATAGGTAAATAAAGATCTTCAAGAATACCTACTGTAGAAAAAAGCTGTAAAAGAGTATGAAGCATAACAAGAGTCGAAAGAGTACCTTAAATTGATTTAGAATTCACACTATTGTTGACTTGCAACCAATCTCTTAATTGACACACACCTGACACTGCTTCTCGTCCGCGTTGGTTGGTGCCCACAATAGAACTAAGAAAATATCCTTTTGTGCTTCACCACCAACATGGCCGACCTGCAAGCCAAGAATACTGCTAACACATTATGACGTCTCAATGTCAATCTATACATAACTCAACAGGCATCGGAAAAATTTTATCTACCCCAACAGACAAAAGCACGATGTATGATGTGTTTCTCTCTCACTAAATAACGTTCCTACAAACCTAAAACATGTTTCATTGGAAGTATAACACAAAAGCAATTTGTTAAATTCTATGTTTCAGACATAAGAACGGTAGCTAAAGGCGAGAACATTTCAGCAGAAAGCTTAGCAATCGACTGGATAAACCGCAATTTATACTGGACAGATACAGCGTCTGATAGCATTGAGATGTCTAGTTTAAACGGTAGTCTGAGAAAACAAATTGTAACTGGTGATCTCGATGAACCACGAGCGATTGTAGTAGAACCCAACGAAAGGTAATCACTATGTTTGAGTACGTACTGTACATCATAATCTACGTAATCCTATTGTATATTTAGCAATTAGCATAATTTCTTTAGTAAATAACGGTTTTCAAGCATTTTGATTGGTTGCCTGACTAGTAAATATGAGGCATTATTTACTAGTTGGCATTCTTTCAAAATGGTCGCCAATGAGAGTAGTTTTGATGTATTATACTTTTGCCAAAATTAGCAAATGGTGAAAATTGCATTAATATTAACTCGAAGAATACAAACAAACTTTGATGTTAAACTGCCTTAAGGTAATAAATCGTCTGCAAATACCTTATTAAGTACTTTTTTCACTATTCAAAAATTACAAGTAAACTTTAATCTTTACTTAGGAATTTTCAGAAGTAAACTGTATTCATAGAAGACGACAGTGCATTTTATACACGTAAATTTTACTAAAGAAATGATCACTTCGCCTTCGGCGAATAATTGTTAATTATTCACCTTATAGGTAGAGCTAACAATCCTAATCCAAGAATAATATTCGATGACAATACTCTCCTTTATTCAGGTATATCTATTGGTCAGATTGGGGAGCCCGTCCCAAACTAGAAAGATCAAAGCTTGATGGAACAAAAAGAGCAATTCTAATCAACACCTCAATAGCTTGGCCAAATGGTCTCGCTATTGACTACCAACAACGAAAACTGTATTGGGCAGACGCCAAACTCGATAAAATTGAGTTTTGTGACTTGACTGGTAGCAACCGCGTGATTCTTACAAGCGAAAATGTTCCACATATCTTTGGTTTGACGTTGGTTGGTCAGTATTTATTCTGGACAGACCTCAAAACTAGAATTCTTGGAAGAATTGATAAAAATAATCCTAAAGATAGGAAAATTATTATGGATTCTGTGGCTAATGTAATGGCGGTGAAAGGAGTGGATCTTCAAATGAGATACAACTTGGAATAATGTAATGTAATTACGTGATAATAACAAAGAATTATTGACCGAGCGAGCGGTCTGTACCGTGAAAAAACCCCTCAGTCCAATATTTCACGGTACAGACCGAACAGGCGAGGTCAATAAACTGTTTATTATATGGCTCGCAGTCATTTTCAGAGTTAGTGTGACATTTTGTATTTAAATTACGTCGATCGTGGTTTCGATAATTAGAATACAAAAAAGTTGAACATGACAAAACTTTATTTTTTACGCAAAACGTTTTCAAACATATCAGTAAAACATTAATTTCATTAATAAGTATATTGCAAACAGTAAAAAGTGCGATTAAACACTGGGAAAAGGCCCGGTCCGAATACGGAAATTTACTGACCACGGTCCGAATACGAATTTTTACGGACCGCACGTCGACCAACAGAATGCAGGTTTCTTCAATGCCATATAATAATTAACTCGACTGCGTCTCGTGCGTACTTTTTTGTTCTTCACACGCTATGACGTCATCTGTGATCTATTACAGTACAGACGCACGCAAAAATGAAATCTATTTGTTTTATATTATAATAAAGTTGACAAAATTCATGCGAAGACACGCGAAATAAATTCACTAAATTAGATCACGCCATCAGTTGACGTCATCCGTGCGTGTGTACTTTAATAAAACACAGCTCACGACCAATGAAAATGCAGAATGAACACGTATTATTATATAATAATAATGAATATATGATCTTCGTTCACTGTTCAAAATCCGCGCACGCGATTGGTCAAAATCGATCACGTGTGTTTTGGTTACCTGGCAACAACGAGTCGTTTGTGTGCGTTATCACAATAATGCACAAAAAGTGTGCAGTGTTGAAAATGGCCAGGAGTAAAACGTCAAGAAAACTGTATTTACAAGTTTATAAAGCTAACAAGCTGATGAAAATATCGATGAATTCTACTGTAAAGACCAAAAAGGAAAACAATCTTGAGAATTTCTATCGTCAGAGGTACACCGATTATTCTCATTTTTTCGTCTGTGAACTCTCGCATGAAAGCTCATTTAACAGGCTATTTTTTGACGTATCGTTGTGTTTATTTGCTTGACTCAGCTTGTAAAGGTTGTTCGCTACAATTCTTCAAATTTGTTGTACTTTTTTCACGTATAATGTTTTTAAAATCGGATTTGTTTTACTTTGTTTTGGTAGCGAAAGCGTACGGCTTTTGCTTGCGAGCACGACCAGTGAACTCAGATCATATATTAAATGTGTTAGAGACTGTTAAGTTCGTGTTTTGTTTACAAATACACGAACTTGTTGAATGTACAATGAACTCAAAATTTTGTGTACTGCAGTCTGCACTTGGCCCCGGCGGCCTCGTGCAGTATACAAAATTTTTCGTTCATTGTACATTTAGCTCGTGCGTGTATTTGTAAACAGAACACTCACAACAGTCTCTAACCCTTAAATAACAAATAGATAACAAATAGTAGAGCATATATCAAAAGCTGTAATCCTGGAGAAAGATGTAGCTGTAAACACTAGCCTTTGTTCTCCTTAATGTACGGAAATCATGATCCATTTGGACTTATTTAGAACTAAATAATATATAGTCTCTGAACGGGAACTTACTTACATAACTTACATCTTACTAACAGTAATTAAACCTTATGCTGTTCATCAATAATGGACGCAAAGCAAAAGAGATTTCGAGAAATATAGTTGTACAGGTAATAGCATGATTCCGAGTGCAATTTGGGGATAGAACATGCACGAGTGAGTTTTTCAAAAACGCGTGAGTCCACAGGACGAGTAATTTTGAACGTTCGATTACATCAAAAATCAAATCAAACCCATTTTTTTCAGGCACTTGCTAGTGATGTACAAGGTGCACTGTTTTCAAATTCACTAAGCAAATTTAATGTGAATTCATTTTTTTTTATTTTTAACGCTCTATAAAACTAATATTAAATATTAAATTTAAGCATGCTAAAAATTTATTCCCTGATATTATGGGACAAGCTTTTTTCATAAGCTTTCTGTCCAGACCGTAAAACATTCCATAGCAGTTGCAAAGGAAGTGTTCCGACCAATTGTTACTAGTATATGCTGCATGACAATTAATTGTAACCGCTTATCGGCAACTTGCTATTGGGTCGAGAAACTCAACAGACATGTAGCACGTGAGTTGCTCAAAAAATTGCTCCCAATCGTCCTGCAATTCAACCGTTTGTTAACAGCTGGCGTGTGATAACCTTGCACATAACTAAATGCATTAAGTTTTTTGCGAACACATGCATCTCCTTGACAAGTTGTGATAACTTTCAGTGTATATAACCATAAAGATATAGCTGGGCACAGTATCTCGACCTAAGCAATGCCACACTACCTGGAACAGTGTTTTTGCCAAAGGGAAGGAGTACTACCGCTACCAAGTTACAGCATTTGCATTAGTATGCTAGTGCGAGTAATGTGAGTCGGGGCTATGACGTAGGCTAGTTCACATGCGAATATAACCGCTATTTGGCTTCATAAATGCACATTTATGCAGTAATGTTTTAAGGTCAGAAAGAAAGCTTCAGAAAAAAATCGATTACAGTGTGATTGCCAGTCGTAATAAGCGCGGTCAGGAAAAGTCATGCTTACGTGGGTACATTTTGGTACGAAAGTACCGGGATTAGATATGTAATACTACTTAGAATTTTAATTATTGTACTTAAAGAGTTAGTATTATGCCAGTGGCAGTGATCTTTTGTACGCTTGTGTTCACATTTTATGTTTACGATATGAGTGTATACTTCCACTACAAAACCTCGTTTTCGCCAAGCAACTATATATGGTACGGAACTGTGATTCGCTGACCAAAACAATGAAAGTCAATAAAACTAGAAAAATTATATTTCGAACGGACAATATTCAGTCGGATCCATGGGCCAAATTATATCTCGGCCGGTCACTCATATCGTAAATAGTCAGCCATTTTCTGGGCAGACAAGAGCCAAAAGACTCCTTGGCATAATACTAACTAACTCTTTAATGGGACAACATGCTAAAAACGCCAAAAATGATGGCAGACTAAATTATATCAAATATTATGAATAAATTTAAATTCAAATGTTGTTGGTTTCTTTCAGAGGAATTTCACCGTACTTTCCTTTCTCATAGTACCCCTTGCCGTCGCAAAATGCGCAATCTGTGTGCTGCTTACTTTGACCTCGGAAAATATGTTTGATCTTTCTTCCTATGGGTAATATGGATCCTGTTTCACCTTCAGGCCCTATTAACGCCATCACAGTTGGAAACAGGAACAAGGAATATAAGATTGAGAATCCAATTGTTACAAATATAAATATACCGAACTGCACAAAGAACAAAATTTTAGCAGCCAACATAAATATGGAAGCACCCAGGGTTGAACATGCACCGGATAAGACTGAAACGCCAACATGTGACAATGCATAACGTACTTTATTTGATCTTGTCTCGTGTTCTAAATGCATATAACCCTCCGCCAGATGCACAACATAGTCGACTGCTAGTCCTACAATTAAGGTAAGATTCAAGGACACCAACGGACCCAGTTTCCAGCCAATCATATTTATAATTCCAAGTACCGTACACGTGATCGCCATGATTACTATTATTGCAGTGAAACCGACGATGACGTTCGTAGATGTTAGAACCAAAATGACAAGAGACAAGGATATTCCAATTGCAATTCCTGTCAAAGCGTTCAGCACAAGAATCTAAAGAGAGAATTTTTGCTCGCTAATTCACAGTTTTGAAAAGTGGAATCCCCAATTCAAACTACTATTGCGAAAGTCACCACTATACTACTCTACTTGCAAGCATAACAGTCATAACTAATTGAGTATCTAATTATACTTCAAATTCAAATTGTCCAATCATAAACTCTACTTGTATCACGTGGTCAATGTGATTTTTCGTGCTGCCGCATGCCCAGTCGCCGGTTTTCTCGATTATTTACAGAAAACTAAACGTTGTTCAAAATATTTCGCGAAGTTTAATACCTTTTCTATTTTTGCCAATCAAAATTGCGACTAAAATAAAGTTTGGCTCCGACAAAATCGCGAAAAAAGTACGCGCGAAATTAAGTACGAATAAAGTAATAAAACTTAATATAAAAAGTTTAATATATTTCAAAGTAATTAACGGAGAAATATGACACAGCCTGCATTTATCCACAGTTATGCACGAACGGAGTGTACCCATTGAGAACGACTTTAGCAGAGACGAGAACAAGTACAGGTATTCTAGGATACCAATAGGTAGGCCGTTAAATGACCAAAACTAAAAAAGCTGTTGTTATCCGCATAAAGTTATCATCAGTGAAGGTTTGTTGACGACATATGGCAGAAAATAACACTACGAGCAGTGTCAACTACGAATTTACGCGGTACAGTACAATACCGCTCATAATAATCTGTATTCTTGGAGCGGTTTCTAATGTATTACTTTTGGTTGCTTTCATTAAAGATCCTCTAAAATGCTTCAGAAATTCAGGAACATATCTCGTAATGAATCTTTCAGTTTCCGACTGTCTATACTGTTTAACTGTTCCGTTTCTTTTCACGAAAATTACAGTAAACGATTCGCGTTCGATTATCCATTTCCTAGCATTTTATTTTGGAGGAGTCTCATTCCTATCGATTACTTCAATATCCATCGATCGCTTCTCAATGGTAGCCTATCCGATAAAACATCGCACTTTGATGAAGAGTAAAACTATAATCTTGTGGATTGCGGCTATATGAATAGTGATAGGTGTTGGGATAGCATCATTAGTGTTATACGAACGTACGAATAGAAACATTACGTTCAACACTGTTAGCATGGTTGCTGTAACAATGTCAGCAATTATGTACTCGTCTACATATCACAAGTTGAACAAACAGTCAAGAAACATAGCTTTACAAAATTCCAATGAAACTCGTGCAGAAAAAATACGAATCCTAAAAGAAAGGCGATTTTTGAACACAATCATTATTATAGCATGTGTCTGTTTTAGTTGTGTAGTTTCTTATATAATATTTTTTCTCAGCTATGACACTCTGGGTCTCCCAAAAGATAAATTAATCTATGAAGCTATTCGTAGGACGTCTCGTTTGCTATTTCACTCAAACTTCGCAGTGAATCCATTAATTTACATTCTACGTTTGCCAAACTATCGTAAAACATTTTATTTGCTGTATTGCCAAAGAAGAACAGGCACCGCATCTTGCTACTAGAAAATCACCGTGCTAAACAACCCTTGGAAATATATGGCATGCTTTGAAAATCCAAAGTATTGAAATTGTGGGGACAGTCATTAAAAGTCAGAAAATGGATGCTAATGTTCCATAGTAATTATACGAGTCCATACTGTGGAAAATGCCTGCCAAATCAACGGATTCTGGACCCATTCTGGCACAATCCATATACAATTAAATTCGGTGCATACATACTCCCACGTCCAGGATGAGAACAAAATTCAGTCTTAACAATGCTGTGTTTCTTCTTCCACCACCCCATTACTCCAAGGGGACTTAATTCCCAGGGGGTAGGTAACATAAATAGAGCGTAATAGAAGTCAAACTTTTCATGCAAAAGATTATCATATTTCAGAAGTTAAAAGAATAATAGAAATTAATGTTATTGACTGAGGGATTGCTCGAAAGCAAATTCTAGAGAACTTTAGCTCGAAAGAATTTAATTTGATCTTTTCTGAGCGGTAAGGTGAAAAATTCCAAACTTCTTGAGGGTATTTTTTCTCAAAGGTTAGAAATTTTCAAAGCTCATTCACAGGGAGGAGGGATGATAGTAAATGGGATTGCTATCTGGAAAAGTTTACTGGCATTCAATTAGCCCGTGATAGCTAACAAAATCTTTGAGTGGTGCACAGTAGGGCCATTTATACGAGCGAAAATAAGCCGCGGCTTAAATAGGCCGCGACTTAAATAGGTCGAGAACGTCTGTATAAACGTACAATTTCTTTGCGACTAAAATAAGCCGCGGCTAATTTTAGCCCAGGGTTCGGGCCTCGTCTTAAATTGGCCGCGGCCAATTTTAGGCGGGAAAACCTCGTAAAAACGCTTCGTTCGCGACCAAGGCAAGTCTATTTATACGATGTTTATTGATATTATTTATTATTAGTTTAGTTTATTAATATGATGTTCGCGACCAAGGCAAGTCTGTTTATATGATGTGTTGTCCTATTTATACGAGTGTTTTGGGCTATTTTAATAAATTTAGTAAAACTGGCGTGTAAAAGGCTGTGTTCTCGACTTATTTAAGTCGCGGCTTATTTTCGCTCGTATAAATGGCCCTAGTGTTACATATATCTAATATTCATATACACAAATAAATAGCAGTAACTTATATATGTTTAGAAGCAAGCTTTACACCTTGATATATCAGGCATTCAGTATAAGACTGCAAATTTGCTACATCTGGCTATGTACGGAATACTGTTTTTACAGTCAGCAATCTTTCCAAATGTGGCTTTGTATCAACGTTTTATTATTTGAAATATTGTCGCACGAAATTCATATAACTAGTACAAGAAGTTATTTTATTTGTCTAATTTTAAAATACACAACAGCGGTAATTTTAATTCCACGTTTCGACTTTAGTCATCATCAGAAACGATTAAATTACAAGTGCAAGCGTCTATATACTGACTATACGTGATTCGATATATTAATAGAAGACCGATAGTTCTCTCGATGCTTTAGTTTGTCGACGAATGGCGAGTGCTTCTTTGAACAGTAGGTTTGACCAGTGCTGCGACCTGTCTATGATGTGAGCGTTGTTTAGTACGAAGGATGTTAAGTCCAATTGTTCGGTTGGTTACATACTTAAATTGTTCAGAAGAGTTTATGTGCTTGTAGATCTCAGATTTGTCGTCTGTTGAGGCGTATTCGTTCATTCTTGTGTAAAGGTATCTGTTTGTTTTACCTACGTAAGATTTAGCGCACCCTGAACATGAAAATTTATAAACTTCCGAACTTTGGAATCTTTTGGTGTTTTGTCTTTACACGAAACAAAGCAGGTAGTAGTGGTGTTGTCCCAGTAAATAAAGAATTTGCATGGTTCTTTTAGCAGTCGTGAAACTTTGACTGAAATCTTTGAATGAGGTAAGTTTCGCGTCTTTGAATGAGGTAAGTTCGCCTTCCTACTTAACAACGCTCACATCATAGACAGGGCGTAACGTTACATTGGTCACACCAACTGTTCAAAGAAGCACTCGCCATTCGTCGACAAAAACCGGAACTCAATCATGGCACTAAAGGGTCGAGAGACCTATCGGTCTTCTATCAATATATCAAATTAGGTATAGTCAGTATATAAACGCTTGCACATGTAATGTAATCATTCATTCATGACGATGACTAAAAGAGTCGAAAAGTAGAATCAAAATGTTGTGAGTTACCGTTGTTCTCTGTGGTTACCGCAATTACTAGGCCGTATTCTCTGGCACGAAAAGTCGCTTAGAAAATGATTTTCGTTGCCCCCCTTCGGGCACTAATTGAAAATACGATAGAAAATTAGGATAAATTATAAAAAGTCTGAATTCACTTGTTGGCACCTCCACAAACCTGCAGTTTTCGAGAACTTCGTCTTCGAAAATTTAATAAATTGACACGTTTCGCAATCCGTGGACGCCATTTTGTCTTGGAAAATGCGAGGATACTTCGTGTAATATATGACATATATAGCAAAATCAGCATTATTCATTCGTAAACATGGCGTCTTCCAACTCATGTTTAATTCATTTTGACGGAAAAAAAGGCCCACTTACAAGTTTTAGTGAAGTGTCTTTTCAAAAATTTTTGAATTGTCGTAGTATTTGACTAACGTTAGATGGAGAACATCGCGATGTTTCACGGAGAAGTTTGGCTTTTGTCGGTGAGAACATGAAAAATGTCACAACCGATCTATTCGATTATGCAAATTTCTCGTATCATAGAGCTTGCTATTCGGCATTGACAAATAATTCTAACATTAACCGAGCTCAAATGCGGTGTCAGCATTAGAACAAAGAATGCGAAGAAGTTGATCCTTCGTTGTCTGTCGGTGAAATTGATGATACAGAACAAGAAGAATTTCAACCTGCAAAAAAGATGCTGCGATCTCCATGTTCCGAAACAACAAGCTCAGTAGTAAAATCCAGAAATCCGTACGTGTTGCCGCACATATGTATTATTTGCAAGAGAGAAAAGTCGTATTTTACTGAATCGGTGAGTTTGTTTTAAAGTTGTTTTTGTACAAAATTTTTGCTAAATTGTTGGCTATAGTTGTGAAATTTTAAAGTGTATCGCACTCATTACAGTAACAATTAACGATTGTGTAATTTCTAAAAATAGCGGGTGACATGTATCTATTTAGAATACCAAAAAAAGGAAATTGGACAAATTGGTGTCAGCAGAAACAGTAGATGGGGGTAAACTCAAAGAAGCTGCAACAAGGAAAGCTGATGAAAGTATTTTGATACAAATTGCTGATAAGGATATGGTGGCTTTGGAAGTGAAGTACCATAAGCGTTGTTATGAAAAGTACACATCGTTCCTTAGACACAGCATGCAGTCAACTGGAGAGGAAAATGAAAAGCAAGTCTACAAATACGAAAAATCATTTGATGTTTTCTGTAAAGACTTTATTATTGAAAAGCTTATTAAACAGGATAATATATATTACATGAGAAAGTTGAAAAAAGAGTTTATCAAGATGGTGCGACGTGTTGAAAATGAGGATGCCTCTGGCTATAGATCTTTTCGACTAAAGAAGCGCTTGCGTGAAAGGTTTCCACAACTCATGTTTCATAGACCAAAGATGCGATCTAAGAGTGAAATTGTTTATACAGAGTGCCTCAGTCCAGCAACTGTAGCAGAAAGTTTCATTGATAATGATGGAGAAACCTCTCAGAGTTCACAAGATTCAGATTCGGCTTTTGAAATTGATGCTGAAGGATATGGAAATAAGTGTGATAAGAGAGCGTCATTAAAAGAGTTGTACACAGTAGGCATGACATTAAAGAGTGACTTGCAAAACCAAACACCCATTTGGTATGAGAACTGGCCACCACTTGCATCAGATATTACTGCTGAAAACAGTAAAAAATTGGTATCTCCTTGCTTGTTTAATTTCATGGCATGGTTGCTGGGTTTCTCAGATGACCCAGAGGATGCTAAGTACATCACATTGGAAGAAAAAACAACAGCAAAGATTTTTTCTCTGTGCCAAGATTTGATTTACGTTGCTAATAAAGGGAGAGTACAGACACCAAAGTCCTTAGCACTAGCAATTGCTGTTCGTCAGATATCTGGTTGCTCGGGTCTCATCATTTTAAATGGTTTTGGACATTGTGTATCACTATCATCAACAATGGCGTATGATTCTGCTATTGCTCAGGCAACTATCAACACATCGAGCATTCTTCCCAGAGAATTTGTTGCAACTGAGTATGTCAACTTGGTTTATGACAACATAGATTTTGGAGAGGAGATTGACAACCAGACTCATGTAACCAACGGTATCATTACCCAAAAAGCATCTGTTCAAAAACAGTTGGATTTATCAGATCACCCAATTCTTATACGGAAGACACAACGCACAGTAGAAATGCCTTCAACTGATATTGTGCCTTACCACATGGGAGCAAAGGTGACACCGGCATTTCACAGTGATGAGCTGGATCCTGAATGTCTAGAACTGTTGCTGAAAGAAGATCCTTCAATAAGGGCTTATAAATTAGACCTAGCATATATTTTAGTGAAGTATATATGTTCTTCAAATGAGGAAGTATTACCAGGATGGACTGGGTTTAACACTATGCTTTGCAAAAATGAAATACCAGATGTATCCAGAGTTGGGTATTTACCAGTTATTGATGCATCTCCAACAGAATACTCAACCATCAACACAATCCTCACACGGAGCAAAGAGATTGCTGATAAATTGGAGCTGAAATATGCCGTGTTAGTTTTTGATGAGGCTGTCTATGCTAAAGTACAACATGTTCGCTGGAAAGAGGAAACATTCTTTAATCGGTTTGTTGTTCGCCTCGGTGAGTTCCACACCATTATGTCATATCTTTCAGCCATGTCAAAAATCTTTGAAGATGGAGGCTTAAAGGTGAACAAAAAAGCACTGTTTAAATTTGACTCTAAGTGTACATCAGTGGTCTTCATAGTATATTTAGTTTAAGTTTTCTTTTTGTTGTACTTGCAGGATGTGTTTATTGAATCTGGTATTGTGAGTGAAGGGTCAATCAAAGGCATTCTCTCTGGCAAGCATTACAACCGTTCTGTGTTATGTCATAAGATTATGTACGAAGCTCTTCAACGCCTGAGGTTTCAAGCATTTCTGGACTCCAGAACAGAAGATGACCAGGAAGATATTTCTTTATTCATTGAAAGCATGGCAAGTTCATTTCCACTAGACACATTTCTTAGTGGCAGTATCGAAAGCCCAAAGATGCAAGAAATAATTCAGTCGTACGAGCTGTTCATTAATGATATGTCTGGTAAATCAAGAACATTTTCATTTTGGAGCATGTACATCAAAATGGCAGGTAATTTATACAGTAAAATGTTTTGTAATTCATTGTATAATTAATCACTCCAGCAATTTGTTTTTTAACACATATAGGTGTGCTACTGATGTTTATTAGAGCGACCAGACAAGTAAACTGGGATCTTCACTTGGCAGCTTTCAGGGCTATGCTTCCGTGGTTTTTCATTTGTGACAGAGTCAATTATGCCAGATATGGGTCAGCATATCTATTGGAGATGACTGCATTAGAAAATACACACCCAGGTATAATACTGTTTGTGTTGATATACAGTATAACGTATGCAAAGAGCACCAATATTATGTATAACATTAAGTTACTCTAACTTACAAAATCGTTTGGATTTTTCTGTGTAGGAATTCGTGAGGACATTTCCAGAAACTTTGCTGTTCAGCGTCAAAGCAATCACGGTTTCTCTGCTGTTGCATGTGACCAGACAATAGAACAAACTGCAAATAGAGACTCCAAAACGAAAGGTGGTTTGATTGGATTTTCGATGAACCGTTCCACTGTTCACAGATGGCTACTTTCGCAATCAGAAAGAGCTTCGATAACAAGCAAGTGTAAAGATATGGCTGGCAATAACTGTACACCAAGGTAATGATATGAAGTTGTCAATATGCATTCTGCAGTTCATATTTAGCTAAAGCGTTACACATTCACTTTGAGAAACTACTAATTTGAAGTCTGTTTATTTTATATTCAGAACACGTAAAGATCTTGATCATACAAAGTGCAAGCGTCATGAGAAGTCTGTCAATGATGTGATGAGTACAATTTCGAGCATGATAAACCCGTTTGAAACAGGGCAAGAGGAGCTACTAAGTTTGGCAACTGGTGTAGTGGTTGAAAATGATGTTGCAGATACTCTTTTAAACGCAGAGAATATTGGTGAGCAACAGTTCTTGGACTTCTCAAAAACGAATTTGTTTAGCGAAAACCCAGACATCTTTACGAAGTTGAAACGAAACAAACTTCAGACATTCTCGTCAACCAAATCCGTATCGATGAACACTAAAGACGGAAAGAAGGTGAACATCATGTTAAATAGAAATTTGTTTGCTCGGTTATTGGTCATAGCTAAAAGTCGGCAAGTTGATCTTGAAGAATTGCTCTTGTGAAGACTTGTGAAAACTGCCAAACCAAAACTTGCTGAAGTATTGGAAAACGAATCGGGAAATCCAGAAGCTGATGTTTGTGCATTCAACAGCAATGCGCTAATTGTAGACGCTATGGCAGTAATCCAATCAATTAAAGGAAAGAGGAAAACGTTTGGCGAGTTTGCAGATGCTCTTTTAAGCAACCTCATCACGTTATCGCGAAAGTATAATTCTACACGACTAGATTTCGTTGTGGACAGGTATCCTCTTTTGAGTGTAAAGAATACAGAACGACAACGGAGAGCAGAGAAGGGAGTCCAGAAAGTTCACATCTTTGGAAAAGATCAGAGTGTTCCAAAACAATGGAAGAAGTTCTTAAGTTGCGGTGAAAACAAGGAATCTCTTTTATCTTTCTTGTGTGAACATTGGAGATCATGTAATTTTTCACAACTTTCTTCCATTTCAACCATGTACGTAACCGCTAAAGAAAGATGCTATGCATTATATCCTGGTGTCACCCCGAACGATGGAGTTACAAGCAATGAGGTATTTTCGCTTCGAAGCAACCATGAGGAAGCAGACACTCGCTTACTTCTGCATGCTAACCATGCTGCAGAAACGTATGATAAAGTTATCATTAAAAGCCCTGATACAGACGTGCTTATTCTTGCGATTGCCATGCAACCACAGACGCAAAAAGAAATCTTTTTTTTGACTGGTGCAGGACAACGAAGTCGCTATATCCCGGTATCAACTATCACGAACTCCTTAGGTGTAGATGTTTCTCGATGCTTGCCAGGCTTCCATGCATTTACGGGTAATGCCATTAAATGATACACATATATTGTCTATCTGAATATGCATATACCTCTAACTTTATTTTAAAATTTTAGGTTGTGACAGTACGAGCTCTTTTCACGGAAAAGGAAAGAAAACTTCGTGGAAAGCATTGACTGATTTCTCTGGATTCGTGGAGTGCTTTTCAAAGCTTGGAAGAGATTTCCCTCCTTCAGAAGATCTTGTACATGAGCTGAACAAATTTACGTGCCTATTGTATGGTGATAAAGCGTCAACAACTGCAGATGAGTGTAGATATGCCCTTTTCAAGTCTGGGAAATGTTCAGATGATGTCTTGCCTCCATCTTGCGATAGCCTTATCCAACATATCTATAGAGCAAACTTTCAAGCAGCGTCGCGGTATCAGTGTTTAAGTCCAGAAGTCGATCTTCCATCACCTGTTGGCAATGGCTGGACACTTGACAACAACGAGCTGGAAATAACTTGGATGACACGCCCTCCTGCTCCGCAATCTTTGATTGAGTGTGTAGAGTGCAAGTGCAAACTGGATGTTCGACCATGCGTTGTTCCTGCAAGAAGACTGATTTAAAGTGCACCGATCTATGTTCGTGTTGCGACTGCCAGAACACAGTAGCTGGAAATGATGATAGCGACGACGATGACGGCTATTATGGATTGGCCCTGTTGGCGGACGATGATGAACTTGGTGGATCTGATCTGGATTTTGGCGATGATGATTTGTGGTCCTAGCTGTACGATTAAACAAGCTAAGTTCAAAATTTTTATTAGCCTTTTAACTTAAACAAATCACCAAGAAGTTTCTAGTTTTGAACAAATTTCAAGTTTAACATCTCGCTCAGATTTTGTTGTACTTTAGTTGTACATTAGTATTAGTCGTAGTTTTAAATAGCAAGTTTAGTTTACAAGGGAGTAGAGCACCATTATACTGTATATTCTAGAAAGGAGTATAGATGTCAAGGAAGTATGTGTTCAATGATTGCTCACAACATTTCCGATTGTTTTCTGCCAAAGTTATTGTGTGCTTTAGGTTGTTTGGGTTGTACAGAGAAAGTCGAATACAGTGGAACGCGAAAGATACCAAACCTACACCAAGAGAAAAAGAAATCGAAAGGAGAAAAGTGTCGGCTTTAACCTCCAAATGCTTTGCTGCAGCATGGGTTGGAGAACACGTTCCAGTTTTTCCCCAAACGGTTTTTCTGGTTTTCGTGTCCGGCTCAGCAATCGGGTAATAAAGACATCAGGATTACATCAACGGAATGAACGGATGGTATGCGTGTTTTTAATATTTTGAGTAGTACGTTAATATTTCTAATTGCATGTTATCTAAGAATTCAATTATTATAATTAATATCTATTCTACTTATCTTTTTAATGGATTCCCAAATGACGACAAGATAAAGTGTTCACATTTCCGAACATTGATGTGGGACATTGTAAATAGTTTTACTCGGAAAACATTTGTTATTTAAGAATTCCTATTGCATCTAACTTCGATTAGAAACAAAACACCAGTGGATGAATTTGATGTGTTGAAAGTTGTTGTTATATATTTTTTTCTTCCAATACTTTTATTTTCGAAACTTTTCTTTAAATCATTTTTTTAAAAATCTGTGAAAATTTGCTTAAAACCTATTATATCTATGCTCAAAACCTTCTAAAACCCCACCCAAACTTCCTTGTTGAAAACTTGTTGAGCCTTGCTTGCACAGCGGGGAACCCGAAACTTCGTGTAAGTCTCAATATAAAATTGCTGAATATGCTATATATACCGTATATAACGCGAAGTATCCGTACAATTTCCAAAACAAAATGGCGTCCACGGATTGCGAAACGTGTCAATTTATTGAATTTTCGAAGACGAAGTTCTCGAAAACTGCAGGTGTGTGGAGGTCCCAACAAGCGAATTCGGACTTTTTATAATTCATCCTAATTTTCTATCGTGTTTTCAATTAGTGCCCGAAGGGGGCAACGAAACTGAACGATAATCGACCTCAGAATACGGCCTATACTGTCTAATTTGGTCTTCGTTGTTTAAATTCCATATAAAATCATAAAAAGTCATATTAAAAACAAAAAAATATGTCTGCCACATTTGATAACGCTTACAGGGAAACCTTGCACGCGGAGTACTGCCACTGATCTATAAAAGTGACTTTGCCAGTGTTGTAAAATCATGTGGATTAAAAAATATTTGGTCCGGTATAAGTCATTGATAAATTACATGTGCTTATTCTATCAATACAAATTCTTATCCCAACAATATTACAATCAAGAGAAGAGTACACATCATGAAAGACAAATGAATACTCAAGGCCGCCATGACAATTTTTGGGGCCCGATGCAAAATTTTCAGTTGCCTCTTCCCAAACGCTTTTTTTTATATCGTGCTTTTGGGGGCCTCACAAGGCAGGGGCCCGGCGAAAATTGCCTCCTTTGCCTAGTGAATATCATGGCGTGCTGGTCAAGTACTCCTATATCAGTAGCAGCAATGCATGCAATTTATATTGCTTATTACATGTTCATTGCCGGATTTCAAGAAAATTTAATAGCAGGACATACAAATGGAGTGAGAATATTAGTTGCAATGACGGTTTTCCTATTTCAGAAAAAAGATACATTTAATAAATAGACTTAGATTAAAGATTTAGATTTTGATTTAGGTTTTTTTCTTATTTTAAGAAAACAATTCCTAAAACTCAAATATTTTAAATTGATTTCAAGAAAATAATAATCGATATTTTCGGAATAATATATCAGCCCCCGGGAAATATCATCCCTTCGGGTTGATATTTTGCCGAATCACCGTCGCTTCGGGTCTATAATTATAAATGATAAATATTTGCACTTCTGTTTAACCATATAGGTCTAAAATTTTTGCATTAGAAAATCACTGACAATATACTTGTTTAGTGTATGTCGAGGTAGTCAAGTTTATATTTATTGCATGGAGATGCAATTAACAGTACCACCACATTCTAAGCAATCCCATTTTGTATCACTGTACAAAGTCTATTATTGCAGATACTGTAATAGTTATCGAGAACCAATCAAATTTGAGTGGCAAAAACAAAAATAGAAATTTACGTGACAAAACAAACATAAAATGCCATTACATTTTCCTGACTTTGAACAATGTATATGTGCATAAAAACTTAATTCATATGTATGTATTAACACAAGCTATTCAAGGATCTAATAGTTTCGGCTGCCTTGATTATATACACATTTGCATAAATTTTGTTTTAAATTTACGAAAAATAGAGAAGCTATGGTTAATGATGAATTTTTCTCAACTGCTCCCCTTTGGACATGTGTATAATTTCAACTTAAATTACGATACATGTATCATAATTAACACGTGAATATAGTTTGCCTATGTTACAAAATTGATACATGCTTACCTCCTGAACCTTTAACCAATGCCAAATATTGAAACCGCCTTTTACAGTGGCTTGAAATGCATTGTTACAAGAAGTTGGAAATTCTTTCATCTGTAAAAATAAATTTCACAAATAATCATTCGGAAACAATTATTCCCATGATATTAGCAGTCTGGTGATTTCATGTGCAGTAGAATATTGTTTCTTATCGTGTTAGGAAAAACCGTGCATACAAAATTATTTAAAGGAATCACGGATTCTGGCTGGTCAGATATTTGTGCAATAATCATGACATATACGATTACACATAATAATCAGGTAGTTGATAACCACAATTCAATATATAGCTAATTCAATAAAGGTTGTCTTTAAACTCTAAGCACGCAAAGCATGATGGGAGCACAATTTAAGCAGCTTAGAAAGCATGTATGGAGCCCATTTTTTTAGAGTAACTATCCCCAGAGAAAACATTCCACTCACAAATAGCTCCAATATGCAAATCTAAAGCTTAAAATTTGTCGCCCATCATCCTTTGCGTTCGTAGAGTTAAAGGTTTGAAAGGACAACCTTTTTTGAATTAGCTGTATATTTCTAACTATATGATTCATCATTCCAAGGTTACTATTTACTACAGACAATAGCCTCGTACTTCACTCGCGATGTTCTCATGGGCATTACTGGTAAAAAAATCATCGACAGACAAAAAATTATATACGAATGGCCATTAACACTCAAGCTAAAATCATGCCGATGGTTACAATGAATGAAAACCATATGAACGAAATTATTTAATCTCATCGGCAAGCCAAACCCAGTTTCGCTCACGTGAGAAACGACTTGTGATTTATTGGAAGCGTGTCTCCCTCACCTTGTTAGTAACATATTTCTCCCAATTTCTGTAAATAGGCAAACCTTCTTCATATCCAAGTGATAAACCAGGCAGTGTGGTATTTACAGAGATTGCTACATAAGCAAGACGATGTCCATATTTGTTGCCTAAAACAGCAGACAAGAATAATTTGCAAAACTTCACTACTTCGTTTTATCTGAACTGGGCTGTTTTTTTAAAGCACATGCATGCATTGTTCATTTCGCAAATTTTTACCATAGAGAATCTAAATCTTCGCGCTGTATAGACTGCTCAATACATTGTGTGCGGTGTCCTTTGACGATAACAGTATCAAGAAAACATTTGAACAATGTCAACCAGTTATTAATGGTGGTCCAATAATTCTAGGAAATAGGTCTTTCAAGCATGATGCAGTATGACACTGTAAACAATAATATTGATCTATTTCGTTTGCGTCTTTCCTCTAAACTTTCTCAACGAATATCGGTCCAGCTGATTTCAAAGTTTGCATTTGCAATAATCCTTGCACCACGATTTTCAATTTTTTGAAAAAATGTCCCACACCATGTTCCCCTGCAAACATGGCGGGGCATATTGTCGAAAGGGACATTAGCTTCCTAAGCGACGAGGTAAAGCATGATATTGTGATTGACTATGCCCATACCACGTGACACAAAGCTCTAGTTTACTTACCTTGTAGATAATGTGTTGCATTTCTTAACAATGTCGGATCAGCAACTCCTCCCAACAGACTTTCATATTTCTTGAAATCGTATGTGGTAGCATAATTAGAAGATCCCCCATCAGTCATAAAATATCCGAGACCAATTTCAAAATAGCGATAGTATGAGTCAGAAAGCAAGGACGTATTATACAAATTAGGGTTTCCTTCCATCAATGTTTGCATTTTATTGGAATTGATCACAAAAGAAAGGTCTGTGCCATTCGGGTATTTCGGTTTCTTTGCTTCTTCCTACAGTATTAGACATTAAAACGCATTAAGAGTTTCTTCTGATATGAACAAGTAAAACCAAAATCCAGCGAAGTACAGGCAAGATTTCATTACAAGTTTGATCGACACATTCATAACACATTCCTTACATGGCTGTACCTTGGGAACAATTTTTCTTGGGTTTCCAACTGAAAAAAAAATTGTATCCTACGGGAAGATTTTAATTCGAGCAACTTTATTTTCAAAACCTTTTGGGTGAGAACGATGAGTCTCAACACTCGATCCAAGATTGAGTTTTTGAGCAAGTTTTACGCCCTTAAAATTCAATGAAAAAGCCCTGACAGTTATATATGTCCTGTAAAAATTTCGAATCAGATTTCATTTTGGTTAAACTTCTATTTCATTAATTTATGGCCGTCATTCAACGCAGTCCATTTCAACTATTTATAACAAACCTTTAAATACTCGTCCATTCTTTCAAAGACACATTTTATTTCAATGTCTCCGGTAACTTCATTTCTTCTCAACTTTAATGATCCCTCTTGCGCACGAGATGGAGATTTTAGTTCTTCGCAAAACTTCTGCAAATAATTATTTTTCAGGAATTTAGAAAAACGGATTAAAAAATAAAAATACAATTAATTGTAGGTATCATCAAGTACTGCGCGCAGAAACAAGCATAGTGTTTGTACACGTTTAACACGGTTCAAAAGGTCACATTAAATAATAAATGTTTAATTCCATATATATATTGTACAGTTTCCATCTTGGTAGAATGTTTTATAGTTCAATTGGCTTCTACTTATTTTCAAGTGCTTTATTTTACGCCACGAACTTTCTTTTTGGTTAACGAAATTGTCGTCCAAAATCATACACTATTTTTCACTAATACGATAGAGGCTCTGGTTATGTAAATTACCCCCATCTATGTAATTAATTTATTTCTTTCCATATAAAACAACTAACCAAAATGGCGGTCTGGCAAGGCGGAGGATTTAAATCAAAACTTCTGTCCAATACTGTCTTCCCTTTACATTTAAAATCAGAATGATGACATTCACTTCTGTCTTGTTCTTTTAGTCCCCAAATAATGTGTACAACAAGCGCTAAATCCTCTTGACTTTTCTTGAAAGCGTTATTATTTATGTGACGAAACTTCGCCCAGTTTGTACCACTGTGCCAAATTTTCGTCTGAATTGAAAAGAAACGGATAGGAATGAGAGATGGGTAATATGAAAAGATGGGTAATACTGGCACATCATTCACAGTAACACAAAATATAATATTACATATAGTTTTGTGATTCGGAATAGGTAATATAATTGAAAGCAGTGTGAACCATGCATACACGCCAATTTTCCAAACTAATTAAACACAATCAAATGATCAGATAATGAGGAGCATGCAAGTAGATACATAAGTTTATGCACAACTACAAATTTTTTGCTTCGTTTCAAAATTCATGCATTATATGTTTAAAATATAACACATGCAAATATGAGATAGTCAAGAACAATCCAAGCCAAGCGTTGTATGGTTACGTCGATCTTAACATTAAAGTGCTACTAAACCCAAAATGGGTTTTTGATGATTCGGATAGGCCATAAAAAGTTAGTTAATAAGTTGAAGACTAGTTTTTGCGCTAAAAGCTTAGTTCCCGAGATATATCGGGCCAAAGTCGAAAATTTGTAAAAAAAAATCGCTCGGGCTGGGGGACTGGGTCCGTGGAACGCTCGTGTTTCAAGTACTAGAGAAATACATTGCAGTGCGAATAGACAAGGTAAAAAAAACAGCTATTTTTTCAAGAAAAACCCCGAAATGTCTAGTTCCAGCTCGTTCTCGAGTGTGCGTAGCAGTTCTTCTGCTAATAAGCATTATGAAATAGAAGAGGAACTGCTGGAAAGCGAAAAAAGCGACTTGGATGTTCAGCACGAAGATGGCCATGTCGATGACGATTCCGACATTGAGGCTTACTTTGATGAGCCAATTGCTGACGAAGTTTGGCTGGCAGAATACAATCGAAGGCGGGAGGAAGACAATGAAAGAATGAGAGAACTGCAACTTCGTTGGAATGGGGATAAGCCTTTAGTATCATGGTAATTTTTTCCTTCCTATTTTGGTGACTACGAAGAGTCGAAGACCACGTGTTTATCAGACTGCTTAGTAGACTTACTAGATTATATTTACTTACTTTATTTGTGGATTTTTTAGGTGCAGTTGTGGTAACTGTAGAATTGAAATGCTACAAAATGCTAAAGAATGTTGCTGTTGCAAGGAGATAGAAAAGTGTGTAGAATTCCTTGCACAATTTTCTAAGGTCTCAGATCAAACTGCCACGTCTGACAAAGGGACACCAAAATGTGTAGTAGAACATCCTGGTTTTCAAGCATCTTGCCTGAATAGATGGTCGTTAGAGCTTGCTGCAGGCAATTATAAAACTCGCGATGGCCATCGTTATGGCCAAATTGGTTCAAAAGAAAGGTAAAGTCACATTTCTTTTTTAATACTGACTGCATTTGATATAGTGAATGACAAGGAATTCATTAATAATAAAGGCTAGACAACCTATATGGTTGTGGCATAACATATATTATAATTTATGTTGTACTATAGAATATATTTGCTCTTTAGGTTTCTTCGAGGTGTTGCATACAGGCAATTTACCCGTATGGTGCATGGTCAGTTGAAGGACAGAAGAATACCATTGCCTTCTTGTGCATACAACATAATTCGCACGACACATAAACCCAAACATGATGTATTTACGGGTTTTGATGAAATAGAAACAGATGTCGAGAGTCAGTAAAACATTCATATATACATGTATTTTTATAGTGTACTGTGTATATTAAATTATTTTTGCAATCACGCACAGTTTTGCACACAGGGTTTTTTTTGTCAAGTCTGCATCATGGTTGTTTCAAAGAACCCACCAAAATTGGTCATGCATGAGTGTGCATGATTACAAAAATAGTGTATTGTTAGCCAATCTTTCTTCTTTCACAGACAGTGTGAAGGGTTGATGGGGAAGGTAAACTGGTGCTAAATTTTATTTTCTAGCTAGCTAATGTCTTGTTTGACCAAAACCTTTGGGTATCCATAAGTATACATATACAAAATATGCAATAAGGACCCAAAACAGCATTTATATTCATTAATGAGCAATGTAAAAAAAGAAGCCACCAACCATATACCTTCACAAAGTTTGGATGTTTCAAAATAAATTCTAATTAATGTATATATCTGCATTTATTTTTGCTAAATATTAACTAATTAAATTGCTTTTTTTTATCTAACTACTGTGCTGCTCATTTGATTCATAAAATTTTTTCCCAAGAGTGTGTTGGGTCATTCCAGAAAAGATGCATATAACTTCCATAGCGAAATTTATCATGCCCAGAAGAACAAACAAAAAGGGTGTGTGTGTGTGGGGGGGGGGGGGGGGTATTAATGACTTCTATTAAAAAATTCTGGCTTTGACTACTGGAGAGGAATTGAACTGTTCTTGTGTGGAAGAGGAAAAAGAAAGCGTATTGCCCATTTCCTTTGTGGCAATGTTATGGATGTTTTCTGGAATGACTGATTTTTACTGATCACCACATATTAAAGTATTGTCATTCCTTTTGGTTTCGCGGGCAGTTGGTGACATTTTTGTGGCCTTTCATAGGCTGCTTACATAATGTGCACTTAGGAGGATTTCTTGGTGTCACTGTTTCGCTCGTTTTGTTTCCACTTGTGACAGCAGGAACTAAAATTAAAAATGAATATTTGAGATTGTAAATAAAAATATATGGTTGAAAAATGTAGGCCATGTTACAGTCATAACTCATTTAATATACAGTCTTGTTGTGTGTACCTGGGTTAGTTGGAGGAACATCTACAAGCTGCATGCTATCTCGCATTGTTTTCTTTTGGATTGCTTCCTCCCATGATTGCTTCACAAGCATAGTGTGCATAGGTGCTGGTGTTTGTTGTCTTAGCTCTGTGATTGCATCCTTTAGTGTGTTGCTTTGTAATGCTTCATACATGGTTTTAAAAATATCATCTACATAATCTACATGAAAAATGTTAAAGAATAAAATATGTTTGACAACATGATTGAGATCTTGATGGAACAATACTTTGGCACTAAAATGTTATCTTACATACCAAAATTTTGTTTCACTGAAACTTTTCGGACGACAGCTTCACCATTCATAAACTTTGGGTACACTACATTGTACTGTTCTACACCATTTTTCATCTTCTTTTCTCTGCACAGATTTTTGTTGAAATGCATGACTGCAATTGCATGTCTGCAAGAAAAAAAGGGCTGTCAATTCCAAAATCATATAAAATATGACTTGCATCTATATATACAGTAGGACTGGGCCATATATGTTTTGATTTCTGTGAAACACTCTTTTAAAGTAAAGGGAACTTGGCCTAACAAAAAAGCTCCTCCTGTATGAATACAGTACCCTCAACAATACCTGCAAAACATTCCTGTGTATGAATAATTAATCATTTTGGGTGCAAAATGATTTAGGACAGAGTGAAAGCCTTCCAGGCAACTTGTCTGTTCTATGGGAGAGGCTTGCATAATTCCTTTCTTCAGTCTTTTGTTTGTCAAAGATGAGCACATTTTCTCATATGCAATTGAATCTATAACAAATACCATCAATTCATTAATGAATTACCAATTTCTATACCACATCTTTTATATTTTCCAAGCATTTAGATTTCTATCACTGTATACAGTATAAGCAGTCATGTTCCTATGCATGTCTCAAATGCACTTTACTTGGTGAAACAAATGTAGTTTACTGTAACGAATGTTCAATAAATACATGCAATACAACCATATACAAGTTACCTTTGTCTAACCATTTGCGTGGCTGAATTGTAGCAATGTGCCTACATTTATTGAACAATGGGTTATCCAGATTTTCATGTTCATTGACAACATGGCTGAGAAAAGATGAAAACTTGGCCCATATTACTTCCCCATTCCCATCATGAGTTGTTCTTGCACTCCAGTAGAGATGGTTTCGGCAAGGCTTTATCCATTCTGCTATGGCCTCACATCCACTCGCTTTTGCAATTTTTGCTAACACTTTTGTGACCTCTAAATTGCAATGTAAATATGTTACCATAGCTACTACATATACAGTATGAGACTTACATATACAGTGTCCGATAAGAAACAGATGCTACTGAATTTGCCTATTGTTAAAATTTAATTAGCCTAGTAAACTAAGCTGAATGTGAAGACGGGTAAAACAAGTTATTAAGAAATTGAAATACTTGTAAAGTGTACAATTTGGTGCATTCATTCTAGGCCATTCAAATTTTAAAAATAGGTGATTTCAATAGCATAAATTTTTGGGACACCCTGTATAACTAAAAACTTTAAGATACAGTTTAACATAATCATACTTTTCTTCAGATGCCAAATATCAAAATAATGCCTAATGTGCGACAACTTCTCTCTCATGTGTTTTGATATCGTGGAATGTCTGTCAGAAACAAATGTCTTTATCACCAAACCTAAACCAATTATATATTCCATGCTTCTGCAAAACCCTTCATACTCCATTGCCGGACTACTGCCAACTTCATTTCTCTAGTAAAATAAAAATTAAAAGAATAAGATATGGTCATTCCATATGTGACAGATGTTATTGTACATTCAGTTCTACAGGGTGTCCTGGCTGGTTATATAATGGTTCCGGTTCTGTGGGATACCCTATATAGACACACAATTACTATTAGTCCTAATATCTGGAAAATTATTAACTTGTGTCCTCTGGAGGTTATATACATAGTTATAGAATACCCTAACTGTCTTTGATGTCATATGAAAAGGATATTTTAGACTTTGTGCAAAACATCTTACATGTATTTTCCATAAACAAATAATGTATGTATTGTACCTGTACTAAGGTGAAGTGAAATATAAGTGGCAGCGTGCAACAAAATACAGTATAGGCACAGTATTTTGCACTGTGACCCATACTGTCATGTCGTCCATCCCCAGCAATTACCAATTGCCCATGCCTTTTAATTTCTTCCACTAGTCCAGTCTGATACTTCTTCCAGTGAAGATATATTGAAGGGAACAATTTTTCCTATAAATAATTCAAAGAGCATTTTAATATATGATTTTTGCACCCAACTAACATACATTAATATTAACATAACAAGCTACAATGCACTGCAGTACACCCTGTGTGAACAAAATAAATTTAGCATTTTTAGACAAATTGTAATTACAGTATCTCCAACTTACTCGTTGATATTTAAAGAATGTCGTCAGAGATACACAACCCATTCCCATGTGTTGAAACACCCTGAAAACCTTTGTAGCCGAGGTACCTGCTACAAGGATACCAAAGCTTAGCAAGAGGTTGCCAGCTGCAATTTTGGTTCCAGGAAAATTGGGCTGACTGCACCAGGTTGTTCGTTTTCCACATTGTGGATTGACACATATTGTGACAACTTCAGCCATGGTTCCATTTGCATTCACCTCCGTCAATGTCTTTTCACCTTTGCATACTCGGCAGATTTGAAATAGAGTCAACAGCTGGGTGAGAAACACAATAAATTTTGGCTCTGTTCTGATGTCATATTCCTTTAAAGGAACCCTAAAAAATTAAAAGATATAATTACTGTAAGTAAATGTATTTAAATACAGATAGTTGATAAGGGTATAACTCAGGTGGTGATCAATGACAATAAGAAACCATTCCATGCGTACCTTTGTGATGGAATACTTTGATCTTTATCAGCGTCTGAATCTGTTGTGTCTGTGGTGTCTGTCTCTGTTTCAATATCAACATCATCATCATCATCTAAAGGTTCATCATCTTCTTCACCTTCAGAATTGGAATCCTCCACATCGCATTCAACCAAGTCCATACTATCAGGAGGATTTTTGCTACTTTCACCTATTGAATTTTATTTAAATATTTTTTTAAAGTAATTAAGTCTATACAAGTCATGTGATAATAAGTAAAACTGATATTGGCAGTTTACTGCAACTTTCTGACACAGGGTGTTCACTTGAAATGTCAAATTTTCCCTTATCCTTTCAAGTCGAGAAAAAACCTAATATATACCTTTCATGTATCTTAATGCTACATAGCCTAGACTTGTATTGACAGTGCATATTACCTTTTGCATCCTTAAGGATTTTTAATTCCTCTCTGACCACATTTAGTTTTGACTTTGAATTTTCCCACCAACTGCGTATCTTCTTGTTTTCATTTTTTAATAATTCACAGTTTTCACATGTGTTAGGTTTTTCCAACTCTGTATCCTAAAACAACAAATAATATACAAATAAACAAATAATATAACACCACACATATTTCTGTGAAACCATATTATAAACCACATGTTTCCCATATTATATCCCACATATTTTTTGTGTACACTGGCCTAATGTAATAAACACAATGTAAGTCAAGCCAATATTCTTACAATTCTTATATCTTTTAACCCCTCGTTTTGTAAAACTGATATTAAATTAAAGTAATAACCTTACCATTACTTCTACTTCTTGTCCCGCGGGCTGGTCAGACGCTATTGTAGAAGTTTCATGCTGTGATGAAGTGGATGGCTCCCCCTCGTCGCCTTTCATCAGTGGATCATTGACAGCCTATAAAATTATGACCAGGACATGAGACAGATATCACATTTCATACAAAAGCTTAGCCTCATGGTAGAATTTAAGACTTAAAAACGTATATAATTATCGAATCCTGAATAATATTATAATAATATGCAAATGACGCGCAGTAACTTTAATTATTAATACTTTACGCTTTATAAACACACAAATATAAAGCTAGGTTAATTCAATATAAAATATTAGCAGCTTACTTCTCTTCGCTTCACACGTTTCGTGCGTTCAGTTTCCACACTGGCAGAAGTATCATTTGTGTCCAACGTGGGAAAGACACAAACTCCATAACTGTCCTTCTTAAGTCTTGGAGTCTTGTACTTCTCAACCGCAACAGAACCGTATTCAAAACACTCTTTAGTGAAGTGCTTTGAGCACACAACTGAATGTTGTGTTGGCGTCCATTTTGCTCTTTTGCGCCGAACGAAGTTCTCCCATTTTTTCCTTCGTTTGGCCGGTACAGGCGTGTTACTGCCCCAAAAAGGTATCTCATATATAAATATACCATTTTTTTTATCAGCAGTGTTTGAACACCCATAAACGACACAACGCTTGGTCATTTCTCAAATGAATATCGCACAATCTTTAGCTCGCTCTATACAAAAGTCTTGTTGTTCTCGAAAATGTGTTCCACGGACCCAGGCCCCTCGCTCCGAAATTAGTCGTGCGATTTTTTCTCAAAAACTGGCAAAATTTCCGACTTTGGCCCGATATATCTCGGGAACTAAGCTTTTAGCGCAAAAACTAGTCTTCAACTTATTAACTAACTTTTTACAGCCTATCCGAATCATCAAAAACCCATTTTGGGTTTAGTAGCACTTTAACAATCGCGTCTCCTTTATTCAACATGGACGTACTCGACTTAGCCAAGCCAGTGGTGTAATGTTTCAAACTCCCTTGTGTAGAACTGCTACGTTTCAGTCCTCCTATTTCAACCGTATTGTCAAACTGTGGAGCTGTGTATGTCAAGATGTCAATCCAGATACATTTTCTAGCCCCATCTCTTTCAAAAACTTTCTTAAACAGATATTTAGAACTTCTTCATTCAGTAAATGATGTTGAACTATCCTGTACTTGGTCCTTGGTGTGTGACTGTCCTTGTCACAGAGAATGGCACCAATAAATTTTTGTTTTAGTAGACTATCTTATATATATATATATATATATATACATATACATATACATACACATATACATATATATATATATATATATATATATATATATATATATATATATATACATATACATATACATACACATATACATATATATATATATATATATATATATATATATATATATATATATACATATAAACATATATATACATATATATTTGTTAAACATATCACTTACTTGTTCTCTGTCTGGTTCAAGCTGGATGGCAAAGCCTATAGCCACGCCTATTATAACAGCGGAGGTAAGCAGAACCAACCAGCGGACATACTTGTGTGTTACAATATTTCTAAAGAACCAACCACCAAAAAAACCAATGATGTATTCCAAGCCAGTTTTTCTTTTTCGTCTTGGAGATTCTCTGGCACTTCCTTTCAGTAACTCATCCGCTGTGTTTGAATCCTGATGGCCGCAACCTAGCGTACAACAGCAACAGCAACTACCTTTTGAAAGAAAACGATGTACAATTGTAATACGTAGTACAAAATGGATTAATACATGATTTCCAATAACTTTTAAACCCTTTGATTCCCTGTGATTACAGCAACCACAGAGCATTTGACAAAATCGACTTGATCAATTTTTGAAGTTTTCTTTTGTACTGTATTTGTTTTCCTTTCCATCTAAAAATAATTTTGCTATTTACACTGCCTGCAGAAAATAACGTGCCTGTACATTTTTGTAATAATAGCTATATACGCACGTGTTTTTTCTCCAACAGAAGCTGTCCTTGTTAACAAGAATGATTTTCTTCTTGAGTTGGTGCGTGACCAACAAAATAAGTTTTGATGTTTTCAATTTGTTTCAAAAACACCCCGTTTGATCTTTTGCATGCAAGAAATCTCAAAATACATAATTTTATCATAACCATAAAAATAATTTAAAATTATATATTAATTAAACTCACAACATTAATGATATAGATACCTTTCCGACTTGAATGATGGTACATGACAACAGTTGGAAAAAATAATATGACTGACAGGTAATTAACGAAAACCAGAACTGCAGAGAAAATACCAAACGAAGATACTGACAACAACGGAGAAGGTGCATTAGAAAGAAACGCGACGACTGTTGTGATAGAGGTCACAAACATGGTCTTTGCAGACTTGCGATATACATCGGACAGTCTGTGCGCGAGACTTTTAAATTTTTTTCGTTCACTTTGTTTCCATGTATCCATAAAAACAAATATATTGTCACATCCTATGCCCAAAATAATGAAAATTGACATAACGTGAAATACGCCAAAATATCTGTAGTCTAAAACAATTCTGTATAGAAGATTTGTGACATTGAAGCTAGAGAAAATGCCGAAAATTCCCCAAGAGGTTATCCACAAGGATCCAGTTTGAAGCCAGCAAAATAGAAAAATGAAACACAAACTTGCAACAGCTAACATCATATCATAGATGACTTGGTTTTGAAGAGCAGCTGTCCACAAAGATACGCTGAAATAATAAAATTTCATCTCACCAAAACCACTTTTATATTTTTCGTCAAAAGTACCCGCAAATGTTTCCACTGTTCTTTTGTCTATTTCCTTTCTCTGCTCATCTTGATCATCATTACTGCTCTTGTATCCTTTCAGGGGCCATCCAATGAACAATAACGACCTGGTATAAGGCGACGACACTTTAGTAGGTAAAATTCTAGCGTCTTTGGCTAAGTGGAAGTTTAGAAGAGCGTTACTTTGTTTATTGATTGTAGCCGTGTATATAACGTCAGCAATATTTTCAAAATTTGGATCATAGAATGTCGAATTTATGGCTGCGTAGGTTCCATCAAAAAATCTTAGTATGGACAAAGGCTTTGCACAAGTACGGTTTGCATTTCCCTGTAGAAAACAGAGACCAGTTTGATACTTCGAGCGGTTAAATTGCGTCTCTTCAAAATGTTTTATACGCAATAAATTTTCCCTCGTAAATACGTTATCACCTTCGTAGACCAATTGTATTGGAGCATATTTAGTGCTTCTTTCCAACTGCTCTCCGCTCAAGGCAGTCACTTCATCACTCTCACTTGCAAACATCCATGCATCAGCACGTAATTTAGTTGAGTCCTTCGACAGGTCAAGTGGTACTTCGCCGAAGTTTACGGGCAAAATATCGTATCCAGAGAGAAACAAAACACCAGTCAAAAAGAGCATAAAAACGTGCATGGAAAAAGCGATACCTGAAGAAAAAAAAACAACAAATGTTCAGTTTACGCGGACATTCAAAAGTTTAGAAAGATATGCAATCAAATGTGAGCCTTTGCTCGAATCGTCCAGTTCTGTAATCGTACTGTAGTTTCGTCTCGTAAAAGAACTTAATAATCTTCGTATACACCAAACAATTGCCTGTATGTACTGCCTACGTGAAACGTCAAATTTACGAAATGTTTCTCTATCGACAAACTTGCATGAGTGATTTAGAATTGGAAGCTACATAAAGATAAATATAAATGTGATTATCGCTTCAATGTATATCCAAGAAATCAGATTTATTAGGAGAAGAACATGGTTGGTGGACTTTATGAATAAACGAGCCAAACCGTCATTAGAACCCTCAAAATAACATAGAGAACAAAAGGCAAGTACAAAGGAAAACAATGAGCATTGTTAAAAAAATGGATTATTTATGCAGGCAATCTACCAACCCTGGTCAAAAAAACTACAATTATTTCATTAATTGTACTCTCCACAAAAAGCAACATAGCGTCTCACTCCATTTTCAGAAGTAGCTCGTACAAACATGTCTCAGTACACAATTTTGTTACTGTACTTACAACGAAGGCAACTGATGAAAGAAAAGTTTAGCAAATAAAAACACAAACAAAACTACAACAAATACACGGCCACAATCTTTTAGTTTTTATTTCCACATTAGAGCACTGGAGCTGGGGCAATTATAGTAATTTTCTCATGTATACCATAGAGATTATAAATAAACCCAGAGGAGGTATCGTAATCTTTTTCACTGAAAACAAAAGGGAACGCGTTTTTTGGGGGGCAAGTTCAAGTCCCGGATGCCGAGCCAGGCGCTTATTGGTTGAACTAATGCTTCTTTAGCAACAGCAGAAATCTGTATGAATGTTTTCCTCATCGTTATCGAGGAATACAAACTGGAATGTTATTTTCAATATTCTTACGTGGAAAAACATTTCAAAAAGCAGTAAAACTCATCTATAAAACGACTTTTTTGCCTGGGACATCGTGAATAAGTGAACATCCGGGACTTGAATTTCCCCCCCCCCCCCCTCCAATCGCCGCGCTCCCAAATTTTACCCTCGATGACCCCTCTAGTGTTATTTATAATATCTATGATGTATAGGGCGTAACAGCGGCTTTTTAAAAATATTCTTAATTACACACGTCGTCTTCAGTGGCGTAGCCAGCCGACAATTTGCAAATATCAAGTTATTATATTATATTATCATTATTCATTTCTTTTTAATTTCATTGTTTTCACAGTCAATGACGTGAAAATATTTGCTACTGCACATCCTACCTGATCGTGCAATTTTGGAACATTTTTCAAAAATCACTCCTAGTGTTCATCATTAATTGCACTATACCCTATGTGATTACCTAATTAGCTCAAAATTCTAATACAAAATCTATTATATAGGGCAAGGCAATTTGTGAAACTTAGAAAACACAGCTGAAATTATTAAACCAACAGTTTTACAAGGTCCTAATGTGATTACTAGTAAATCATACACAGGATAGAATTTTTTTGAACATAAAACGCTATAAATGTTGCATTGAGCTTCGATTGTTTGTTGAAAAATCTTTTTTGGCATGTTTGACAGGTATATAAGTTCTTCCCTTAAAAATTTTTTTCCCATTAGCCAATCAAATTTTAGTAAAATTTAGTTATTATTTCGAGAGTTGTGTCCAAACCACGCCCACCTTTCCCAATGACCACACCCTAATCGTAACTCTCCCGACGTTTCCGTGAACTACATATATTTTGTCAATATTAATGAAGATTTTGGAAAGTTACCATACTTTCATAATTCTGAGACGTGCCCACGATTCTGGTTATGAAGAGAGTTCGGTCAGCCATTTTTGAGAGAATCTTTCTTTTGAAAAGGTTATGATTACATCCCCTCTTCACAACTAGACTCGTGAACGCGATTCAGAGTTATAAAAGAGTGATAACTCTTCAATATCTTCATATTGTTGGCAAGAGAGAGTTACGTCAAATTACTCACATATAATTGTCACATATAAGCTCGTTTTCCACTTCAATCGTATCGTAGCGAAACGTAGAGTATTTATTGTGTTCATGTCATTAGTTCTTCTTGAGTGTTTACGAAAAAAATGAAATACGCTTCGTTTCACTACGATACGGTTGGAGTGGAAATCATGTTTTAGTTCAGGGAAACATCGGGAGACTTAAGAAATTGGGTGTGATTATTGGGGGAAATGGGCGTGGTTTAGAGGTGGTTCGGACACAACTTCTTTCGTTTATTAAAAAAATCAGCGTTGGATCTAATATCGGTATATCGACATGACCAATACACTGGAACTTTTCGAGACACGAAAAAGTGAATGGGGCAAAATTTTGCTAATGGTTTGAGTTAAGATAAGCAAGGCTGGGACTCCTTCCAAACTCCAAATAACTTCAAATCATCACCTTGGATTGTCACCTTAAACTAAGAGGTTAGATCTGCAACGACCACACAAGTTTGCTGAATTTTCTCAAACTAAACATACCTACTTCTAATACCATCTAATATGGTACTTCACATTTGGTTTAATTAAAAACACATAGTCAGTTTCATAGGTTGTCAGGGTTGACTAGACAAATAGACATTGTGAAACATAGCGAAATTACGAAGGTGAGAAATTCAGCTTAATGGGTACTGGTACATGCTTTCCCTTTGATAAGTTAACTATTCAATGTTGATATTGAAAAATAATAAAGTGAGAGGGAGGGGAGGCATTGCGGCTTAATTAAATATATAAGTATAGATAATACATCAATTGTCATCATATAAGTTAGCAGTAAGGTCATTATTCTTTCATATTGCTTCATTTACTAAACAACACCAATGTTAGCTGGATTTGTGAGTGAATTTTTTACAATTTGTCCAAAATATGTTCTTAGAATTGGGAAAAAATTGTTTACATATATTCATGTACTCAGTGGTGGATCCAGGGTAAGTCAAAATAAATTATAGAAGCTCAATTTTAAATTCAAAATAACTTTATAACAATGTCATAGGTTATGAATTTCAAAAGAATAAAATCTAACTAATGAAGTTGCTTTGAAGGTATTTTAAAATGTAAATATATCCTAGAATGAGCTGTGGTAATTTATTTTGCCACTGCATGTACTGATTGCAGGAATAGGCATTTGCAAGATATGTTCAAGGATAATGATAAAAATTAAAATATAATTCAAAAGAAGTTATACAATATAAATATATGAATAACACCCCTAATCCTCTCCCTCCAAAATTTTCGAGCTGGCTATACAATTGTGTTAGTTTGCATTATCAACACAAAGCTCTAATGGGCTATGGTTTATAATGAACACCATATCAAAACAAACCACACATGAATCATATAGAAGCAGACATTTCACATTTAACCTTTGAGTTATGAAATCAGTTCACTAATTGACCAATAGGATTGCTGATTTAGGTGACATTATTGTTCTCTTGAAAAGGTTTCATGCATGGACCAATCATATAAATATATGAGGAACTGATTTCTGTTTTTAACCAATCATATTAGGCATGTTTTTAATCATGCTGTCATCAGCTGCTAATTTTCACATGACAATGCTGTTTCCTGGTATATTCCATGCCTCATATAATTTCATGATTACTTCTCCCTATGTGCCGCATATTCATAATAAGTTGGCATGGTATATGGCACACTTTAAGCTTGATAAATCTTTTTGTCATGGTCAAAATATAATCAATTACTAAAAAAATCTATTTTTGTTTTATCTGTCAATTTTTTTACATGAAATTGACTACTTATTTGCTATTAGCTAATTCATTGTTTATTTCTCTCAGGTCACTATCAGCAATTGTTTCGAGTGACCTAATGCTCATGGACAATGTCAGGAGTCTATAAAAGCAATTGGACATGATTGTACTATCAGAAAATCACATACTGAAGCTGCCAGAGTCAGTGGTGCTGTCAAAAGCCCACAAAACCAGATTATTAGAGTTCACTTCACTTGCAACTGGAAACAATACAAAATGTGACAGCCAATGAAGTGAACTCTACTACTTCTTGATGCACGACTTAATACTGCTCCATATTGAGATTAATCTCAACATACTGACATCAAACATGTATATAGTATATATTAGGCAACAAAACATGCTAATATTCAAATTCACCTGATGAGTGTAACAGGGTTCTGTCTGTTATACAAAACAAATTTGTAGTGAATTAAAATCTAAATGTAATATTTCAAGTTTGTTTTAATCTTATTCTTATTTGCTCTACTAATGTATTGAGCACTATGTCTATATATGATTCACAAATTATTTATATATATATATAAGCAACAAATTCTTCATAATCTATGAACAACTGTGTGGAAAAGTACTTCAGGAAATATACTAACACCCCTGGATTGTCTACTCTAATAGATAGCCCTATCAAATTTCAGTGACTGGCTGTAATATGACCAGTGCAATGATTGATACACAAGTGCAACCATAGGCCAAGTTCAGCTAAATATAAAGTGTTGGCTTGAATAAAAATCTTGTTTACAGTGCCAGAGAAAATCTATAGCAGAGTAATTAACATTCTTCGGAATAGCACGTTTTAGCAATATATAGATGCGTGTATATAAAAACCTTTACCAGCAGACAATTTAATAAAATCCAATTTCTTATGCGTGTACATTCTACAGCAATTCAGCCGCTATGCTCCATATACTTAACTATATACAACGTGTCGAAGAACTAGAAAGCATTTATGAAAGAATGCTCCGACTGAAAAGTGAAAACCTTTAAAACGTAGTGTGAGTAAAGCAAAGTGTAAGTAATCTTTGACACGTTATCATCTCAAACCCAAACGATATGCGAGCCAAGTGTTTTGCTGCGAATATAATTGGGAAAATGACACAATTGTTCACACATCAACACGCAATGATATTTAGAGCTTGAGCGCCTACAGCCCTACAACTACAAGTGTACAACAGTCACCAATTTTTTTAATCTCAGATTAAAACTAATGATAACAGGCAGACAGAACTATTATATATCGATCAGATCCCGATGCTTTGAAACACGAGAAGTATTAATATACAAAGTACGAACGAATCAGCTTACCAAATGCAAATTTTGGTCTCGCTACAATGAACGCACAAAGACGAATAACATTACTCGAGTTAACATATTCCAGCTCTGTGTTATCTCGCAAACATATGTCCTCGCTTGTTTCAATATTACTTTGCTTTTCCTCTTTATGTTTCGCGCCCTGAAAAGAGCCATTTGTTTGTATATTACTGGCCATGTTTTCTTGATATCAAATGTTTTTAATATGGCAGTAGATAAGATTACATCATTACTTTTGGATCGGACCCTTTCCACATGACGTCACATTAGACATATGGGACGTTAGTTTCGACCATACCGTAATCTCTTTATTCACCCCCCCCCCAAATAGCCCCCTTCCCTCTAATAACCCCCCTTTGAGTGAAAAATGAAATAAGCTCCCTCTCTCTAATAAGCCTCCTCCCATAATATTGACTCAAAAATGATATATATGATATATGATTATATGATGTATGCTGTGTAATGATTTTGAGTTTATTGTAATGCAAAGAGATAATTATATTTCTATCGCTGGTTTTTTGGATGAATAAATAAGCCCCCCTGTCTCAATTAAGCCCCCTCTCAATTAAGCCCCCTCTCCAATAATCCCCCCCCTCAAAAGGTCCTGAAATGAATAAGCCCCCCAGAGGGCTAAACAGAGAGAATACGGTATGCTGAAAAAATTTTTGGTCCTGTTACTGAAATTCAAGTAAGTAGTTATAAAACTGCCTTTCGCCCAGACTCGCAAGTTAATTACAACTTAATTACAAGTTAAAATTCCATATTTTGCTCAGTGCACCCCAACCTCGTTCCCAGGGCCTTTTAGAGTGAAGGAAACGGCCCTGGCACCGGCTGGCTTTCAAAACCACAAATCGTGGTTTTTGAATAAATTAACGCAATAACTGTGTGCGAATTTTTTTTCCAAAATGACGGATACATCGAAGTGTTTAGAAAAAAACACGTAATGCAGCGCCTTAGTAAGGCGCTAAATTTTACTCGTAATTTTTTCACCACGCAGATATGCAGATATACGCGGTTTTGAGTAAATTAACTGGGTGAGGTTGTCGACCAATGAAATTGCAGAAGATAGCAGCCGGTGCCAGGGCCTCCCCCCCCCCTCCATTTTAGAAAAGGCCCTGGGATTGAGGTTGAGAGCACCCCTGATCACACGCTTCAATAGTGATTTATTTTTTCAACTGCTGCACTGAGGAGACAAAAGCAATGACATCAGGGATTTTGAGCTTGCATGCAAGAGATAAATATAAATATATTGAAATAAAAATACAATATAATTGCCCAGTTTCAATTTGCATATTAATATAGCTATCTACAACGTGGCAGTGTAATGAAATTGAACTGAACGGCATTAGTTTTTTTTTACTTACCCTGAATATTTAAATATATACATATAGCCGTGATAATATACGTGCGCCACAGTTTGTTTGCCGCGCTTTTCTCAAAATGTTTTTTTACCCACCCCTCTTTTAAATATCCTAGATCTGTGCCTGCCAGGCTCACAATCGCTACTGCGTTGCAGGTTAATTTCCCTCAAAAACACAGTTTTTGTAAAAATTGATATTTACCCAAGCTAGTGAGAAAATTTGAAAAACCCATTAGCAGCCGTTTCGTGTCCAATTGCAGATGACAATCGCACCAGGTAATTCAAGTCATCCAAAAATGAGCAAAAAAACCGACCGATCGCTATTCAGCATACAACATGGCCGCTGTATGGTGTGCATATGCGAAAATCCCAGTAGGGAAATAGAAGGTTAATTACATTTTTTAGGAAGTTGCTTTGTTTTATCATTATAAATAATGCTGTATAATGCTGCATCATACATGCAATATATACACATAAAGTAATGTATTAAATAGTTATTAAAATTGGTTTTACACAGATTTATAGGTCTGACTAAAAAGGCTCGCAGCCTAATGTTCGTTCTGCAGATTTTTTGGTTTATCTTGCTAGGTGACTATTGATCATGAAATCTGCTGGTATTTTAATTTGCAGAACGATGGTACTTCCGTTAACGTTCGTACATTCATACGTGATAACTGCATCCTTGAATACCAATTAACGTATCACGCATGCTGAGCGCCACCATTTCACGGAGCTTTCAACATCAGCGTTTTATTCAAAGACCAAGTTTTGGTTAGCTAAATCTATATTTGAATTTTCATGTTGACTGATTAATCCGAATTAATTGCTGTCATACGCACTGAATTAAAATTAATAAGATCGTTGGGAGTAACATTACTATAATTTCTTTCACTGCAAAATACTGAATTGTACGTTTTGTGAGTTGCAAATCTTTCCTTTGCTGAACAGCTCTTATCAGATACGGGATTGGAACAACAAACCAGTATCTGAGAGGCGGATTGACTAGAAGTATCCCCAGCTGAGACAGCTTGTCGCTGCTGCTCACCAAATCTTGTTTCAAGCCTTTCTGACAAAGGTTGTAGAACTTTCTTTAAATTTGTTTCCATTTGTGCATAAAAATTTGTGCATTTTTCATTGTTCGCGCAAGCAGATGTTGTTGTCAATACAATAGGGATTCTAGTCTCATTTGTGTTCACTACTATTTGTGATGGTAGTTTCTTTCCAAAATTATACTTGTTTACTTTTACACCACTGTTTGGGTGCTTGGTTGTTTCAGTAATTTTGCTTCCTGGTGAACGTGCTTTTAATCGCCTGCTTTTTCCATAAGAAGATTCCACACTTGAAATCCAAGAGTCAGGGCCAGTTGTACTTGGACATTTGTCTCCATGCCAATCGAGTGAATTTCGGTAACCAATCGAAATATCTCGATCTGTTCTAGGTAATGAATTTGTGAAGGGGTCAAATCTCATGTCCTCCTGGAGATGTCTGCAGCAACATTGACTCCTCAGTAAAGGCAACTTGTTCTGGAAGAGAGACTTATTCTTTCTTAAATATCCAGTCAAATGTTTCTGTTCACAATCTACGTGATCTCTTTCTAATATTGCTCTCACATTTTCGTTCATTCGAGTAACACACATCGACATAATTTCTATCTGATCATGAACAATTGATCAGTGTTTAAAAAGTGACGAGGTCCACACTTATGTTCTGTACGCTTTCATTATTTGCACAGTAAAACAAAACAGTTTTAACATTATGTGCTTGTTATTATTTTACTGACATTTGAAAAAAATACATAGCTGTAACTATGACAACCTTATCACCTGCTACAGTTTAATTTGCATAAGCCCATTAAAAATGTCTTGTTTGAAAGACGTTTGATTTCTGAAAATACCTTTGGCAACTTTCTCACAAGTTACTAATTGATTCTTAGTGTGGAAGTGCCTTGTATCGGCTGGCCATGGCACAAGCAGTAATTGTGACATATCAGTTCTTTCCTTTATTATGTACCTTATCATCAGCGTGGACTGCGTGGTAGACAAGTTTTGAAAACACGCAAGCTTCATTCATGCTTAAAGAAGTCTCATTTTTTGTAAACGCCCCTCTTTATGTGTGCATCAAAATGTACATAATACATAGAAAGAATTGATATATCACAATTACAGCTTGTGCCAGCCGATACAAGGCACTTAACTTTGCATTCAAACTACACCAAGAATCAAGTAAATTGGGAGAAGTTGCCAAAGCCTTTCTAAAGTATTTAAACATTTCTATCAAAAGGGAGTTACGCTTTTGTATAATAAAGAAAACGTCTTTCAAACAAGACATTTTTAATGGGGTTAATGCAAAACCGTAGCAGGTGATAAGGTTGTCATAGTTACAGCTATATATATTTATATAAATATAGATAACAAATGTCCAAGGTCTGCTCGGTAGACCAAATATAAATGACATATGGAACAAAATGAGTCCACCACGACCCAAAGTAATGTAGAAAAAGTGTAATTAAATGTTAAATATTAAATTTTCGGTCGTATGCCACGACCTTCATCAGAAATATAGGATTTATATAAATATATATATACATGTATATATATATAATATAATATATATATATATACATATACATATATATATATATATATATATATATATATATATATATATATATATATATATATATATATATATATGTATGTAATATAATATAATTTATATATATATATATATATATATAAATATATATATATATATATATATATATATATATATATATATATGTATATATATATATATATATATATATATATATATATATATATATATATATATATATATATATATATATATATATATATATAGTTTCGAAAATATTCGAGCTTCTTTTATGCTCAAGGAGGAAACGTGGGCGCGTGGGTGATTGAACAGCATGCATTCCTTTCTTTGTTTCGGTTGTTTACCTGAAATCTGATTTTCTGTTGGCAGGCCAGTAGTATTACCCCCCGGAAGTAATTAGTATGCAAGCCTGTATATAAAAAAATGACGTCATTGCGAAGATGTGCGCACACTAGGATGTTTGCACTATCCCGATGCACGCGAGAATGTGCGTACTATCCTGATACACGCGAGGAGGTGCGCACTATCCCGATGCACGCGAGGAGGTGCGCACTATCCCAATGCACGCGAGGATGTGTGCACTATCCCGATGCACGCGAGGATATGCGCACTATTCGATCTATCCCGATGCACGCGAGGATATGCGCACTATTCGATCTATCCCGATGCACGCGAGCATGTGCGCACTACCCGGACGTTCACGAGGACATCTGAAATCTGATTGGTTTTCAGTAAAGCGACTTTGGACAGCAACGTAACCAAGAATGTAAACAACGATTTAGTTCTCCTATGCAAATACCTCTGAAAAAATGAATAATGTAATACAATTGAATAATTATAATAAACTGGCAAAGCAGAACTAAATTGTCGGGCTAATTACGCTGCTGATTTAGGGATTCCCACTTTTCAAGTGTTGCCAACTGAATTTTCAAAACATTATTATAACTCTTTATTTGAAATGTAAAAATATAAAAGCAATGCCTCACAACAAAGGTGTGGGCTTACAGTAGCAAGATAATAATAACAGTTCATATTAAATTATTTCCTACAATATATAGTACTAGTAATTGAATATTAAAACTAAAGTTCCATTGATATTAACTATTTCAAATTTGTTCTAATCGTATTGGAATTATATTATAAAATATCATATGAAGTTAAAAAGACATCTATTGACAAACATTCTTTTAAATCGTTGTGTTCTAACTCTCGGTAGTTCATATTTATGTTCTCGGTCGCGTAATTCGAGTTGTCGTTGAGGAGGTAACAAGGTTTTCAAGGCATGGTTGGGATCTGTAGTTATTTTCTTCCATAGGACTCTGTCTTTGTTGTTTAACATGTCGACAATAGATAATTCTTGTGCAAGATATCCATACTTGTATGAACGTTTTAAAAATTTGTCTATTTGACTAAGGTACTTAGAATACGACGCACATCCCCAGACCTCTATACCAAAAACTAATATTGATAAGATAAGACTATGAAACAGAAGATCCAATTCTTTACTAGAAAACCCATAGTATTTACAAGTCCGGATAATATACAATCTGCTGCAAGCTCTACTCATCAACTCATTCATTTGCAAGTCCCACATAGTAGGATTTTCTTGAAACGTTACACCTAATATCTTCAACCAACTTTTACGAGTAATCATAGGCAAAGGCTCAGGAAGTGGCCGAGCTATTTTACCGTGTATGACCATCTCCCACGTCTTTTTTAAGTTTAGTTTCATACGATTTGTTTCCGCCCAGGTCTTGATATTATTAGTTTCCATATGAGAAGTATCACTATCATCCGTGACCTTAATCCCTAGGTTTATGTCATCAGCGAATTTGACAATTAAGTTAGAAGCTTGAACAGGACGTATGTCATTAATCATGATAGAAAATAATATCGGTCCCAATACCGTTCCTTGAGGAACCCCACGGTTTATAGGCAAGTGGTCCGTTTTAATGCCATCAATAACGACTCGTTGATACCGACTGGTTAGAAAGTCGATAATCCAATTTATGATATAGGGACTAATAGGAAGCTCCTTCAACTTATTGCATAAAATTTCGTGCGGCACCGTGTCGAAGGCCTTGCTAAAATCAAAAGAAAAGACGCGCACCATACTCGCATCACCATCCAACCATTCCATCCAGGTATGTTGAGCTTTTATCAACGCCATTGTAGAGCTATGACCTTTCTTATATGCAAACTGATCTTCATGGATTACTTTTTCCATCACCGGGGATAGTTCGGTTGTATAAATTGCTGTTTCAAACAAGCGAACAATTATATTGGTCAACGAAATGGGACGCAGTTGGTTTGGCTCTATGCAAGGGGACTCTTTAGGAATAGGTAAGAGATTTGCCAGTTTCCATTCATCAGGAACAATGCCAAGTTTACTTGATGTATTAAAAATGGTGGTAATCACAGGCGCAATGTCATATGCATAGGTGTTCCAAAACCAATATGGCAACTCATCTGGGCCTGAAGTGGTTCTTTTCTGCTTTAGCAAGAGTTTACAAACAGTGTGGACAGATAGTCCAGGTACTCTTGTGCCATCGGGAATATGAAGAGGTTGAGGGGTAACATAATCTGGATCCGTGTTAATAGTTTGAAAGTGTTCGTTCATTACCTTCGGGTCAATAATGTGGCTTAATGGTACTTCGCTATTGCCACGACCAGTTATTTTGTTGACTAATGACCACCATCTTTTGGACCCACGGTCACCGATCTTATTTTCTTGTTTAACTGCTTTGAGTTGGTTAACCCGAATGAGCTTGTTAATCTTTTCTTGTAGACGATGGCTACACTCATTATCTCTCTTGTGGACAGCATTTTTCCTCAACTTTAGTAGATGCTTGACTATCGGAGAGAGGAAGGGAGGATCTCTACTGGATACCCGTGTTTTAATAACTGGGAAACATTCATCAAATATTGGCCATATGTTATTATAAAAATTGTTAATCATTTCGTTCGGACAAGTAGTGCCATTGGTAATTGTATCCCATTGAAAATCATCCATTTTCCGTAACATTTTTAACTTATTATGCTCTCTTAAATCACGAAATTCTACGGTTTTTCTTGTAGCTTTAACCTTGACCACGGGTTTAAGTAAAACAGCCAAATGGTCGGATCGCACAAGGCTTTTTATCGCTTTCGCTTTATTCCAAAAGTTAGGGACATTGGTTATAAACACATCAAGGATCTTTTGGCCACGAGTCGGAACATTCACAATCTGAACTAAAGAATGGTAATTTAGCAGTGGCTTTATCCCGAGCTGGTTGATATCGCCAGCTATGATCAGTTTCGCATTGGGCTCTAATGATAGTAGTCTCTCACACGAGTCCGTAAGAAAATCTAGAAGGTCACTAGATTGGTATTCAGGAGAAGGAGGATGGTATATCGCCAATAGATAAAATATTGAGTTATTAGTAGTTATTTTAGTCCACAGACATTCGTAAGGATTCGAGAATTCCTCTAGGCTTTCGAGTCTCCAGTCATTTTTACAAAAGACTGCTACACCACCTCCCTGTCTCTCATGCGGTCTGTTTTTCCGTATCACAGTAAAACCGTGAGGGCATATCGCTTGACTAGGAATGGTAGGTTTTAGCCAAGTTTCTGACACAATAGCCACATCTACATTATGAGTATTCAGTTCTAAAAACAGCGATGGACAAGCCTCAGGTTTGGCTAAAGATCTCGCGTTTATAAGTATACACGTAGGAATAGAGCGACTCAATGGTGGTCCTGGTTTACGAACATGAATTGTTACCAAATTATTTAGATTACGTAGCGATGGTTTACACGGTGAATTTATGGATATCTCATCATTAATACTTGGGTTTCCACCTATACTAGAGTCCCAAATTGATCCAAGGTATGATTGACCAATTGTAGGTAAGTGTTCCAGGGGTGCGTATCTTCGAGTTGCAATTCCGGAGGGCGATTGCAATTCCCCATATACCGTAAAAAATGCTCACTTCTCCTTCTAAATTTTTGCGGGTTTCGTTTACTGCGTCTCCGAGTAGTGATTCTTACAGGTATTGCATACGATTCATTGGGAGTACTAAATTTAGTACTGACATTACTGTCATTCAAGGTGGTAGAAGGATAAACCGCATCATTGCTTATTTCGATAACGTCTTTAACGGGATTTACATTTGATTTATTACTCGAGCGACTTTGGCTAATGTTATGCGAGAAATCGCATCTTGATCCATTTAAACAATGGCCTTTTCTTAATAAGAATGGGCATGTGATCAAATGCTTAGAGGAATGCACATTAGCATTCTTTTTATTAATGCAAGACTGACTGACATTATGTGAAAAATCACATCTTGATCCTTTAAGACAAAACCCTTTCTTTCGTAAGAATGGGCATGCAACCAACTGCTTAGGAATTACTCGATTCATGCGGCACATGTTCAAAAGTTGATAAATTATCCATTAATGTTCACAATTATTTAAACATATATTTACGATAATGTTTCCACTTTTAGTTTAGCTAGTTTTTTGGTTTTAGGGATGAGTTTTCTGTATTCAATTTTATATTACGAAAATGAAGGATTTAAAATAAAGTCACACACATTTTTGTACTCATTACGCTTTTGGTACTGCACGATGGAACTGATTTTGGATGAATTGCAGAAAAACAATGTGGATACTGATATGCGAACATTATCATATCATACCAGTTATTTGCTAAAACATCATGAGATGAAGTACACAATGAAATGTCAGCGCGCGTGAAGCCTGATGAATTGTCGACCATTTTTAGTGAAATGAATATGAACAATTTTGGACGTGCTATGGCATTTCTAACACACGTTTATGTGTTGAAAGGCTCCGAGGACGTGACGCGTCGTGCTGTACGTTTAGTGGCTGTAGTTTTGAAAGACATGGACCTTGCAGCGTTTAAAGTTGAAGAAAGTTTTTTGCAAAGAATGTTTGCCGGGATCAGACGCATGTTTCCATTATAAACCACACGAACTGAAACTTGTAAGATTTATTACAATTGTTGTAAATATTTTTAACAGAAATTGTTTGAAAAACATTAAATGAGTTTATTTAAATGTTCGTGGAGTTTGTTTTTCATGTGCTTTCGATAGGCTTTCTGGTGGTCTGACTCGTACGATTGGAATGTTTCGTCGCTTCCCTTGACATAGTACTTGTAACTACCAGGATTGCTGAAATACCCAATACTGTAGGGTTCCAGAGGCTGGGCGGAAGGGTGTGATAAGTTGTGTAGGATATCCACCATCGCCCGGTTGTTTTCGTATACATGTACCAGAGCTTCGACAAAATATCGATCGGGATCTTTCTGCAATCTCATTAAATGATCTGCAAATTCTTTACGAACGTCCATGTTTAAGACTCCCAAAACGTTGAGGAATTCGTGCCAGACGGAAGGACTACTGTTGACGCGTTCCATGGCGGCCAAGCCGTGCATGTTCCATCTTTCCTCTTCCGTCATCGTCAAACAATCCTGCGCGTATATTTTGCAACCGCAGCAAATGTCGCGACGTAAATTTTAAATTTCGTGTGTTGCAGCGCTAGCATATATTATTTCCAATAATCGGAGCACTCGTTCCATCGTAAATGCCTGTGTGCAAATGATGACGAACCGAACGATTTAGTATACTATAAAGGATTTGAAGACGCGGAACGTGATTCATTTGCGTCATGGATGTCAGATTTAAAGCCCTAGCGAATTTTTACATTTCTGGTCAGACTCAGTCAGGGAAGAATCACCTAACTCGCTTCATGTTGCATCATCTGGAAGAACTGTTTTACCCTGTTCCTACGAAAGTCATCTACATGTACGGTGTATATCAGAAAGAATTTGATGAATTGCCCCCAAACGTGGAATTGGTTGGGGGATTTCCCGATAATTTAAGTGACATGATTCGTGGTCATGATCATTCTCTGATCGTGTTGGACGATTTGATGTCGCAATGTTCCAACGATCAACGCGTTGCCGATCTATTTACCCATGGTTCGCATCATCACGGTATATCCGTATTGTACATGACGCAAAATTTGTTTCCACCCGGTAAACTATCGCGCACGATCAGTTTGAATTCCCACTACTTGGTGGTCTTCCGAAATCCGCGCGATTCATTGAGTGTTTCAACATTGGCGAAACAAATGTTTCCTGGACGTACCGGCTACCTTATGGAATCGTTTCGCGATGCTACGAGCAGACCTTACGGGTATTTGGTAATCGACTGCCACCAGCTGACACCCGAAAACATGCGTTTGAGAACGTACATCTTACCTGGGGAGAGACAAATGGTGTACGTGAAGCGTACTTAAGTCGTGTGCATGGAAAGAAACGCTCATTATCAACATGTCGAAACGTATGAAAGGAAGTCTTCCGTATTTGCAAGTTTTGGCCAAATCTAAGCCAAAACTACGAAAAATATTGATCAATAATGTTCCTGAGAGTGTTATCGTTGCTATTTGCGAGTGTTGCTTGAATCTGCTTAAAGGCGTTATAAGAAGAAAGAAGATAATGAGAAGGGACAGCAACAAGCGCGACAAGAAACCCAATTATCTGACGCTGTTGTTGTGGAACCCGTACCTAAAACCATGCGCCCAAGAGCGACGGTCTATTAAATTGGTTAAAAACAAGATCTGAGGTGGTAACGTGGAATAAAACAGGACAGGTGAAAATTGAGGGTGAGACGATTCCGGATTCAAACATATCGGATTTGGTCAGCTATGCCATGAGATCCAGAAAGAATTTCAATCCTACCGGTTCAAAGGAGTTTTCTAAAGCATTATCTAACCTGAACGTGCCTAAAGATTTGGTGAGAAATCAGGAATGATAGCGGAACAACTAATGGGTGAAACATCGAGCGCAAGGTCCACTCCCCAATCTCCTCCACGTTCTTCCCCGCGCTTTCACAGTATATTGAGATCGTATGAAGAAAGAGACACACCAAAACGCTGGCTTGATTATTGATCATGTAATGGCTTATATTTTTAAATGTTTTTAAAAAATGTTCTTCGTTGTCATGTTTTCTTGGGCAAATCAAGACGCGCACACATTAATTTTTTACAACAATATTTATATGATTAATTTCTTACAACACTGAACAAAGCCAACACTAGGCTGGTTTAACGCGACTCAAAAGTGAGTCTTAACAAACCATAACACTTTTGAGTCATTTAATACGGTATCCTTACCGAATAACTGCACGATTTTGTTCAGACTCACAGCATCTGTTGGCGCATTGGAGAACTTGATGTCGACTGCAAGATTTCCGCGTTGAACCACATTAAAATGGTCGGAGGATCCGCATATGTCCGGTGTTAGGTCAGCAGCATACAATCCATAGCCATTACAAAAATCATCGCGCGAGATGTCATTTCCAGCATTATAAAATAACTTCCCAGTACCAGAGAACATGGTGAGGTAAGCTTCGATATAACGGGGATTTGCCGCCGCAAAGGAAAGCTGTAAGGGTCTGAAAGGTACTGCTTCCCCGTTGACAGTAACTCCGAGGAAGGAGGTGGTATAGGTTTTAAAATTGTAAGGATTTTTCCTGTAGGCGCCGTTGAATGCTGCAATGTCGACCATTCCGAAGACAAACGTTTTCGGTACGAGTCCGTTATAGACGTTATTTTTTCTCAACGATGGACTTCCTGCCGAAATGATGAAAGTCTTGCACTCTACGCGTCTCACAGGATAGATGGCTGGTCCTTTTTTCAACGCCAATTCGTGAGCGATGGAGATGCTCGGACTGACTTTCACTTTACGTATCTTGAGATAAGCCTCGGTCAGTTTCATCCTGTAATCAGCATCGCCCTCGGAGAACATTAAATAAAACTCGTTGATGTTTCGATTCAGAATGATCTTTAGATCGACAAAACTCAATAGGAGACGTTCGCTCCTAAACACATCACAGAATATAGAACCTCCCATTTCGATGACTCCACTTTCATGGCTGAACTCGTATCTTTTTCTCAGACCTTGGTTAGTGTTAGCATGTGCGGCTGCCAGTGTAGGGTCGGCAGTATCCATTTTTCCGGCCGTGTCCTTGTAAAACACCGTGACCGTTAGTTGAGACTGTTTTGCGGCCGGACCATAGTTCAGGAGCGTCTCCAAGTAAGCACGATAAGCATACGTCCCGGTCGCTTGGGTCACTTGTTTTTCTTTCAAAAATACATTGACTTGTTTGAACAAACTGTGTAGGAAATTATTCACAATGCCTACTTTTTCATCCGCGTCAAGATCGTTTCCGTTAGCTTTTGTTACTTTTGCGCGAACCACCAAAATGGTTTTGCCAGATCTACATAATTTCCGTGCCCGGAGACAGGAACGTGATAGGTCCACCATCCGAAACATTGGACACCGGTTGGTAGTCGATCCACAACCCTTTTTCCAAACTCACTTGTGTCGGCGGCACGGAAAATAAGTCAAATTCACTCTTGGTGCATTCCTCTGATTTGCTGTGCACGAAACTCATGTTTAACCGAATATGTCTCGAGGAGATGTTCTCGGTCGCTTGGTCTGTTTACGTCTGGTCATCGATACGGATGCCTTTCTCTTTTTAGCTGTTCGTTTGGTAGTTGATGAGCGCTTGGTTGCTGATGCGGATGCCGTTCTCTTTCTACCTGTGCGTTTGGTTGATCGCCTGGTACTTTTTGACCGCGTTCCTGCGCGTCCCTGCCCAGTTTGGGCAAACCTCTGCACCCGCTGTGCCCCTCCGGTTCTTACCGTGATGACATCCTTCAGAGCAAGAGCTTTTGCTGCTTGCTTGACGTTTTTACCGGCAAGGACGTCACTCACCAAGTTTGCTCCACTGTTCAAAGCAATGTTACCAAGAGCCTTAGCGCCACTTTTCACCAAGCTAAGGGCATGACCGATCTTGCGACGCTGCGAAACAGGCCGCCCAAACCATAACCCTTTTGACCATGCCCCATTTGCCATGGACTGCCTCTGAACACAGACATTCCACGACTTTGTTGATCAAGATAAAAGCAAACGTATGGATTATTCATCTTCATGTGAAATAGCCGTGCTGTCTGAAATGCAGTGTTGTCACCACCTTCCCACGCTCAAATGGCACAGGATTGCCTGTGTCGCTCCTTAAAAGAACTTCCACGTCTTCGAATGATCTTCTTTGGATAAGTACATACTGAAGCAGCTGGGAAATTTGTCTTAGCATGCGCCAGATAAGCCTGCGTGAACGCGTGGGAATTGCGTGATTTACGCGTTATATTTAAAAATCATATAACAAACATGGATCACAAGCATTTTCAGTGGACTAAACAACCTTTTAGCGTAATTTTTAAGAGCACGCTAACAAATCAGGTGAGTAGATATAAACATGAAGGCCAAAGTTCGAGCTAAAATCATGTTGGAGCAAAAGGCTGATTTTTTAAAATTCGACTCAAACTAGTCAACGCTCGTACTCGAACAGCAATACAAAAATTTCACTGAAATCGATCGACCAAACGCATTAGTCAGTTGAAAAATATTTTTACCATTTGTACGAAAACATTTATACAGTATTAAAGACATCATTGCACTGACGGCCCACGTGATTGTGGATGTTTTATCACTTTCACGACCATTTCAACAACAACCGTAATTTAAAGTACTTCTCCGGTAGCGAGTTTCACAACAAACTATTGACCATGAGCGGAATTTATAAAACAAAAAAATTGGTTTCAAAAGGAACATAAATATATTGGAAGTAACAGGAAACAAATATCTTTTTGGAGCAAGAGCTAAATTTTTCAGTATTAAGTCAAACGTAAATTCAACATCGCGCTTAATTCTTGGCAACCCACTCACATGTCAAAGTTTGGAAATTTGCTTCAACAGACGATGTCATCACTTCAAAATATGATTAACTGACAGCTACATCAGTCCTTTACTGAAATCAGTGAAAAATTGTGAACAAAATTATAACTGGTTCGTCAAAGAAACTAAATTCCGAGCACCTCTGAAACCAATCTGTATTTTGAAATAATATGCTAATTACATTTTGTGTTCAGCCGCCAACAATATTTTTGCACAGCGGTGGCAAATTTCCTAGCTGCTACATACTGAATGTTTGTGAACGTCTTAGTAATGATGTCACCAAATGTTTCCTCAACGGGAATGCTTTTGAGTAATTGGGCATTGGTATCTCCGACGATTTGTGGTTGAACAATATTACAATAAACGTAGATGGTTGACATAGCAGCCAAGTCTGCAACGTGAGGACTTTCAGTCGTTTTCGTGATGATTTCTAAATAATTTCCTCCAAACCCCAAAATAAAGGACATTCGTTCGGCTAAACTGAGCTGATACATGTTTTTAAACTGAACTGTCGCTTTTCCATTGAGAGCGTTATATGTAAACTTAATTTTCCTGGCTTACGCCTTATTTACAGTTTTGACAAGCTCTTGCATGGAATTGTAGTGACCATAGTCAACGATGGCCTGCTGAAACACGCCACTTTTGTCCGCGTAAAAAATATGCGTATCGGACCCCTTCTGTAACGTGTACTATGTATTTAGATAGGACACTGAGTACAGGCCGACTTCCCAATTCCCCTCCAAATCAATACTTTGCGGCAATTTCACGCAATAACTTGTCGTTTTGTTATCGGGAAACACATCCAAGGATGCATTGCTAGGTGGCGTGAGATAAAAATGCGTTTCGCTCATGGTGAAAGACAAATGAGAATAAGACACAAACAACACATTCAAGAGATTAAATTTATTTCAGAAGCAGGTACACACGAATTAAATTTGCTTGGGTACCCTAACCATTTTACAAGATATTGTACATTATTACCTCTACCACGTTTCTTCAAAATCTTCTCCACTTCGTAAAACGTCCCTTGATTTGATCACTTTCTGCACCTCCTTCTCGTAAAACGTCCCTTGATTTGATCACTTTCTGCACCTCCTTCTCGTAAAACGTCTCTTTCAATTCTTCGCCGTCGTAATCTTTGAGTTTGTGCACGGGAGGATCGCGTGGCACTTGTTTACTGATGGTACAAATTTCTTTTGAAAAGTTGTTCAAGTGTCCTTTTTCAAACTTGTTTGCGTTTGATTTTACTGATTCTCACTTGATCCCCAATCTTGAACTTATACTTTACATGTTTCACGTCGTCATTGTGATCATACAAGGTGCGCCATACTTGCTTTTCATTATCAGCAGTAACATCCGTAGGTTTCATCTTGATGCTGCGATGAACACTATGGTTGTATGAATACACCAAGTCAGGCAACACGTCGATGTATCGCATGGTTTTCTTTGCCGTAAAGTATCGCCACATTCTGGTTTTCAACGTACGTATCAAGCGTTCCACGACAGAAGCTTTGGTTTCGTTATATGTGTTGCATAATCCGATGTCTTCGTCTTTCAGCAATGCTTTGAAATGTTTGTTGAAAAATTCCGTGCCTTGATCCATGATGATCTTCTCGGGTTTGCGCCCGCTAGCCAAAATGATTTTAAACGCTTCGACTAGCGAAAGACCCGTCTTATTTTTCAATGGAACCACCCAAGCGTATTTGGAAAACACGTCGATGCACACCAGCAAGTAGCGGTAGCCATCATTAAATTTTTGCATGGACTGCATATCGGCTAAGTCCATCTGCCATTGGTGGTCAATACCTCCCACAATCACCCGGTTTCTTCTAAAATGGTGACGTATGGGTTTATGGAGAGTATACGTGTCCTGTTTCATCAACCATTCCTTGACTTTCGTACGACTTATGTTGAATTTTCCATCCTTTTTTACATCCTTATACAAACGATCTACGCCACTAAACCCTCCTGATCGTTTTGCATCGTAGTACACGCTTGCGAGGTAACGATCAACGATCGCTCATAGAATGAAATGATAGTTTAATTATATGGTGTTTTATTCCTCCTCCTCCTCGCCATTCGATGATTCTACTTGGGTCATCTGTGTCTGAACGGGTTGTATCTCTACAGGTTTGTTGTAGTTTTTAATGGTTTTACTATTATACCCCATTTGTAAATGTCCCGCTACATTAAGATCATTGCGACCCAAACTTATACCTATTCTGAACATTTTCTGTCCGTTATGATTTTTATTGATCTCCTGATTTTTGCTGGCAGAGTTGCCCATGTTTACGTTACGAGTTCCACTTTTCATATGAAAAGGGGAGCATTCTGCTAAAACTTTTTATTTCAACACATTATTATATATTAAAACACTCGTACCGTGAAGATGGATATCGATGAAAAAGAGATGATTTTACGTTATCGACGGCACTGGCGGATCTAGCGTAGGTCAAAATAAATTACTACAGTTCATTCTTGGATATATTTACATTTTAAAATACCTTCAAAGCAATTTCATTGGTTAGATTTTATTCTTTTGAAATTCATAACCTATGACATTGTTATAAAGTTATTTTGAATTTAAAATTGGGCTGCTGTAATTTATTCTGACCTACGCTGGATCCGCCACTGATCGACGGAGCTTTTAAAAGTCTCTGCCAAGGAAATAGCGCGGCATATATTTTGTCTCTTTCGCGAAGATTGTGGAGGGTGTAATACCACCCATTTATCTCAAACGCATCACACGTGTTTGTCGATGGGAAAGTTTAAGCGGATCGAATACTTTGACGCAGCATTGCAAAGGAGCTCGTAAGCAACAGTGATGAAAGCGTTTACGGATAGTCTGAGATTTTGAAAATACTGTAATACAAATATGACGATCGATGTCGTGTTTATGACCATGAACGAAGTAGTGCTTCGCATAACCATGGGCGTTACTAATTTCCACCGTAAAATCATCCGGGAACTCACGACTGAGTAGTTGGAAGTTTCACTACGAAAAACACACACCGATAAGAAGTTGATCCAAAAAGTTTGATGCATATGCGTGCACTATGGTTATATTTCAGAAAACTATGACGTCACAAAATTGGACGCAATGAAATTCCAATTTTAAACGATTACGCTCGCGTGCTTTCCCGTCAGTCTGAACAAATGTTTGCGGTGCAAATATGTCGTGGAAAGATACCGTCATCGCATGGCTGTCAAATAAAACGCGGCAAGAAGATCCCCCGATCTTGGACTTAATACGCTGTTTGGTGTAAACAAATATAATACCGGAAAGACTGGTCGATAACTCAATGCTACAAACGATCTTGCTAACACAAATCCTGTTGGAGCCCCTGAATGGATTAGCGGTACCTAAAGCCCCGCAAGGGACTTAACACATGATCATGAGCGCTAAGGAAGTAATGGTGCAATCTTGGTGCAAAAAATGCGAAACAAATCAAAACACTGGAGGAACAGACGGGAGTGAACTTGGACCATTATTACAAACTAAGAATCATGTAACATTTTATTCTAAACAGCAATTACATAGTCTCAGCTGAGTTAAATATCAGCTTAATATTCAAAAACAAGCATGCAATTACGTAGTCTTACTGTGTTAAAGAACAGCTTAATATCCATAAGGTAATGTTTTGTAATCATCCATGATAACGCGTTTGTTATAAACTACACGATAATCTTTTTTCAAGCGTTTGGCTTCGATTTCTTTCGTATGTGTGCTTCTGGTGATTCTGAATGGGATATCGACTGAGACCTGCCCCGTCACCTGACATTCTGCGCGAAGGAATACCAATGTAATACGTATTACATTGAAATTCACTTTCTTTTGCGCCGAGCAGTCCAACGTGATGCCGCGTACTTTGGGCTCGACTTTACCTGTGTTGGTCTTATAACAATAATTCTTTGGCCCACCCGACGCGAATATGGTGATATGATCGCCTCCCAGCTCGTCGGTCAATTCACCAATATAATTACCCAATCGAGGCTCAGGTTCTCCTAGTTTGGTGAGGTAGATGATCGAGTGGGTGTCGTAGTACAGCATCCGTTCTTTCAACATATCCAACTCTTTGTACAGCATGAGTCGAGCATGAGCAGTCGTAAACGCAGCGATGACCACGTTTGTTTTGGCATCGATCTGAATAAAATTATCGGTATACTCATGGCGGATCTCAATAATGTCGTCACTCACCAGGTCGGCATCGAGCACATTGATCTCGTCGGAGGTCAGGTAATCAAAGAACAGTTGTGGGTCTTGGATCTGCTCAGTCTTGACCAGATTGAATCGCTGTGCAAACTTTCCCTACAGCGAATTCAGCAATAGCTTTGATAACGCACGTAAACCAGGATTATACTCGATTTTGCTCGGGTCCAGACAAATGCCCTCGTGCTCAAAGATCTCTTCAACGTACCGTTGTTTTTGCTCTTCGGTCACACAGTCTCTCGGATAACCACTTGCTTCGAGTTTAATTTTTGCAAAAGTGTCCATATAGTCCCTGAACAAGGTATCGATCTTTCGCGAAAAATGCCATACTTCATGCATTTGAAGGATCCGATAACCTTTTTCTAACGCCTTCACCAATTCCACGCTGCACCAGGTTCCTTGAATAGCTCTTTCGTGGACATTATGTGTGTAGGGGATGTAGTTACAGGTATCGGCACAGGTCTTACAAAGAGCAAACATCAGTTCTCCTTGTGTACGATAAGGAAGAACGGGGTGAAACAAACTCCGAGGCGGTAACACGGTGCATTTGATCAGCCCGAAATAGTTAGAAATGTCCTCATTAAAGTTTTCGGTGCTGATGCGTGGGTGACCAATGGGCAGTACCTTGCACCTGTTGACGTGGGGGTATAGGTTGGTAAAATCGCTGTACCGGATCTTTTCATCTTGTTGGCATTCGTGGTGCAGTTTTGATGCGTTGGTCCTTCCTCCGTACAAAGCATCGCGTTGTTCTAAGCGATCAGCAACCGCGTAATGATCAAAGTAATATTTCATGTCTTCGTCGACCGCCAATTGTCACCTAATATCACATTCCCAAACCTCGGTGACGTGGTACCCGTGCCGTTTCAAGAAATCGGTCCTTTCCATGGTCAATTGATGTAATTCATGCATCGATTTACCGCTGACCGGATTCACCGTATCGTGAGCATTTCGGGCATCCGCACCAGAAACAGCCATGGACCTCGTAAGCCGTGTGTGTTTCTTCGTGGTAACCGTCCAACAAATAGGGACCAACTTGTTTCTCGCCACCGTTACTCGCATGCTGGATGTGGGATTCTGTCTTCTCGGCCGTGTACGACAGCCATTTTTGAGCAAACAAGGACTGTTTATTCTTTGGGCGGTAACCGTGCGGTGGGATAATGGCGATGGTGTCTTTTTCCAGATAGTTGGTTTGGTACACGGTGCTGCATGCCGAAGCAATCGTGAGATTTGCAAACGGATCGATCTCGGTTACGTCGTGAAGCAACTCGCGAAATTCCAGACAGCATCGGTGCAAAATGTCCATCCACATCAGAACGGCAATAAGCCACGATTTCTTCTTGGAAGTTAAACACGTAATTGCTGTCTCTCATACCATTGTGCCATTCCATAAACTTTTCTCTATCGCTCGGGCTCATTCCGTTGGGATTGTAATAGGGTGTGGGTGGTATAGGACCGATGTAAGTTTCATTTTCTTTCTTATTAAAGAGGTGAGGGAAATATCCTTTGCCAAGTTCTTCCATACCAAACGTTTTTTGGAAATTTGCAAGTTTCATCGGGATGAAATTCAACGAATCGATGAATCTGATGTCAAACAACTGGACGGATAAGGAAAGGACTTTGGCATCCGCATGATGACGTCATACTTGACACTGTTGTTGCGTAAGTATTGCAGAATGAAGTAGCTGTCATATCCTTGAAAATTGTGTGCCATCACCGTACAGTTCACGTGTTCGTCGGTAAACAGCCATTCACAGAAATCGTTTCGCGTCTTGTCTCCTTGAAAAACCCACTCGTCGCCGGCTTCGTTTTGCACGATACATAAATTGGGCTCGTGCGTGCCATTTTCCTGTCGACACTCAAAATCGAAGAACAGTAACTCTCGTAGTGTCTCCGAAACCGCCGAAACGTCGTATTCGCTTTGGGGTATGTCTTCATCCTCATACGTTGTTTTCTTTTTCTTCTTCTTCTCCTCTGGTTGCATGTAACAAAGATGATCCTGGGGACGTACATACTTGCCACAGGTAGAACACTTTCTCAGACCCCAGTGATGGCTTTCAGGCTTTCCTTTACACCGTTTGAACACTTTATCGTACTGGGTGCACTTGACAAGGCTCTCGCAAATGGAAAGTGCATCGCCCACCGACTGTTTATGCCGATCAAAACATGACTGGCTCTTGAACAAGCGCTTACAATCATTGCAATAAACCCATGACACTACAGGGCAGTCTGGAAAACGACAACATTTGAAGAGGTTGGGACATAGATGCTCTTCATGATGATCGTAGGCCTTCTTGCAGGTGTGACAGTACATTTTTAGTGCAAAAACCCCGGCATTTTGTTGATGACGTCATAATGGTTGTTGTGCATGTACAGATAGATCCTTTTCTCTTGCTCAGGACCAGTATAAATAATGCTGCTCATATATTCTTTGGACACAACATTAATCTGATATTCAGACAGGTACGTTTGAAAGCGTTTGACTTCGTCTAATCCACAAGGACCCAAAGGCACGCCGGATTTTTGGTGTAACTCTTCAGCAAAACGGGTTTGCATCGGGTCGACGATGTGCTTCGCAAACCGGCTGTTTGACATTGGTGTTTCTCCAGGCTGTGATGGCTTTCTCAAATGTATAGCCCTCGTCTTCCGTACAAATAAATTCACAACTAGGCTTTTGCCCAAAAAACCAAAATGAGCCTTTTTTTGTGGTCGAACTTGACGCCGGCTTCCGTGTAAACACTCCATCATAGCAGTCTGAACGTTCTGGCTTCATTCACCCAATATTCTCTTTTATGGTGCTGGCAGGATAACTGAAAACCAATCAGATTTCGGATATCCTCGTGGACTTCCGGGTAGTGCGCACATCCTCGCGTACATCGGGATAGATCGAATAGTGCGCACATCCTCGCGTGCATCGGGATAGTGGACACATCCTCGCGTGTATCGGGATAGTACGCTTCTCGCGTGCATCGCGATAGTGCGCACATCGTAGCGTGCGCACATCATCGCAATGACATCATTTTCCTATATACAGGCTTGCATACTAATTACTTCCGGCGCCATACGGGGGGGAGGGGGTAATACTACTCAGGCGGAAACTATTTCCGATCTTTTATTAAGCAAGCCATTGTTTTTGCCTATTGGAAAGTGCGTGTCTAAAAGCTAGAGAAAAATTGTTTAAAATGTTTGTCTTGACTTTCTTGCTGAATAGAGGGTTAATCATGCGTGATTGCCTATGCTGTGTTACTTGTGCCATGTACTCCAGCTTGTAGTTCATGGCTGATGTTGCTATATTGCGTTTTGACATGTTTGTCAGTGCTGCATCATTGAATGCTTGTTGGATGAAAGTGCTAAAATGCGCTTGTTGATAAGGGATCGTCATTGGGCTTCCTATAAGGTTTATATTTCTCGGTAGTAAGGTCGAAGGCTACGTCTAGCTAGAAAGTTTATCACAAGTAAATTTACTCCCGCTGTAATTTCTTAGGCCAAATTGTTCGAAAACTTTATGGAGCTCTATTCTGGCAATTTTGTCTACCAAGCGTGCTTGTCGGTTTTTCATAACTGCAAAACTGTCGTCCCTATGCAAGTCGACATTTTTCTGCCAAACGTTTTTCATAGGTGGTTTAAGATGAAAAGATCTACTAAAATCGCGAATTTCTGTCCCGTTGTAGCAACCCATAGTAACATCAAACAAGTTCCTATTGTTGTTTTTGATCCACGGTTTTCCGTGTTTGAAAAGAAGTGATTTTGTTACATGTGTTATTATATAAGTGTCTTGGTCCGAAAAATCATCCAAATTAGAGGCCCAAGATAGTGTTTGGTCTAGTAGTTTTTCAGAAATTGACGCGGGTAAAAATCGACTATGTCGAACGGAATGAAAGAATGCCTACTTTTTTCCTCGATGTTGAGAAACCAATCTATAACGTTTTGTTTGGGCACCAATTGGAAAGGTTCTAGCTCTGGAAACAAGACTGGATGATCTGGAAGGTTTTTAGTAGAAAGAGGCTGTGATTATGATTTTATTGATACCCAGTTTGTCCGGGTTAAAAAAAATCATGATCGGTCAGCTGATTTATCGAAGTAGAAGAATAAGCTCAAAAATAACGATAGTTTTGGTGATCGAGTTTGTTGTGCTGTTAATTATCATCCAACTATGAGTGCTTTAAATATTTTTTCAGGGAATTACAGAATAATTATAGTTTGCATGTCATCTGCATTTGCTAAATAAATGTTATGAAAATGAAAAACCTTAATTTTCGTAGCCTCAAGGACCTTCAAGATCAGCTAGTTAGATCTAAACTAGGTAGAGATGGGAAGGAAATGGATCGAAGTAAGTTTTTTATTACGTTTTGGACACGCCAGTTTGCCAAACGGGTTTCCTACTAAACAAATAACTCCTCTCTTAATTTAATGGATTGAATTTTCAATCTTTATGGGATTGTTTTTAGGAATCATACGTTTTCCATTGAAAAGTAACATAATTATAAGGGACATATTTCAATCGATTGGAACACTGAAAGAGTACGTATTACTCCGTCTATATTCAATGTATTACATTAAAAATATAGTCTATTAGATTGAAAAATTCTTCAAACTTTTGAAAGATTGAAAAAATTCCTCAAACCAATCTTTTAAATTAAGAGAGTAATTCTCCAGATATCGCTGTACGTTTTTTGTGTTATTTGGGGCTTTGAAACAGAGTAGTATAATAAAATGGTTGTAAAAGAAAAGTATGACTTGCTATAACCATACAATATAATGAAGGTCATTTATGAAATCGCAACCTCTCACAAAAAACATTTGTTTAGAAACTCTTTTCCCTGACAACGCAACACGTAGGAGATCGAATATCAAGCATTTTAAACTGGAGTTTACAGATATTATTGGTTCGACCCAAATAGCAAAAATGAACATATTTTCACTACGCATGAGGTCAGCTTGTTCAGTCATTTTCCAGACGATTTTTTGCTGTTCTTCGAAACTTGTAAATCAGCAGAAAGTATGTTATCTGATCTTAGTCAGTCAAACTTTTCTGATGTATTTGCACCTTTTGTCAATGCAATTTCCTTCATTTTGTTTAACATAGGATGATATCTTATAGATATAGACTTTTAATTAGACATTAACGATAATTTTGACTGCTTAGACTGCTGTTCATACCGTCTTCCTTACTTGCTGCCACTCATCTTTGGGGAATTGCACAAGATATACAGCAATAAAGGAACGTATTTCTTTAATAGATATTCAAGCATTCCGAGCTGCATGGTAGTTCATGCATGCGATGAACGCTTATGTTAACGTTTTGTGCAATACATCTAAACACTTCAGTCAAATTTTTAAAACGATTTTATCTGACGATTTCAACACTCTAATGATCTAATTCATATATAACGATCTAAGAAATCAGTGAACGAAGGGCGATATATATAACTTGCTTCAAAGATAATGAACGAAAAAAGTTTTTATCTACTATAAACGTTATATAAACAAATTACAAAAAGCTTTTTCGCATGAAAAGTTACAATTAACATAAATAATGATGAAAAATGTATCATACAACCATGCAACCGTACAACATAAAGGAGATCATTTATAGAGTCGCAATCTCACACAAAAACATTTGTTTAGAAACTCTTTTCCGTGGCGTCGCAACACGCTGTTCTTGTAGAAGAATATGAGGCAATTTAAACTGGAGTTTATAGTCATTAATGTTTCGGCCCAAATAGTAAAAATAAACATATTTTCACTACGCATGAGATCAGTTTGTCCAGCCAGTTGTATTCCGATTTTAACAGACATTGGAAAGTGGCATATGATTAAACAGACAACTGCTAACAAGCATGTAGAAATGTTCCTTAAATTCGCTAAAGTCGCTTTAGCTTTCTCTCCGTCAACATTTCTGGATTCAACATTATTAGATTCGTCAAAGTTTCCTTGTGGTACAACTGTGCGTTTTCTTATTGTTTTTGCGAGAGAAAATAGTCTGAAGTTCAGAATACATGTGACGACTAAAATAACTTCCAATGAAGCATAAATTACCAATAACAAATGTGGGCTGTGTACAGTTTTGGTAGATAAAGGAAAAATAGCGGTAACTGAAATAGCACAAAAGCACTTATTAATTTTGATTTTGTTACGAATTTTTCGTGAAAAAATGGATACACCAATGCTATATATCTCTCCAGAGTCATTATAAAATACGCTATGAAAGAAATCGCATATAGATGATGAAGATATCCAAGCCATGCAGGGTGAAAAGCATTCGTGTTCATCCAAGAGGCGATAATATTAAGAATCATAAACGGATGGGAGACAACAACCACAGCAAGGCCAGAACAAGCCATAATCAGTATCATAAAGTAACATAACCTTCTTCCAAGTTGCGAATTCCAGAGGCTCATTATGACGACAGAATTTAAAATGATTTCAGCGAATGTGAAAAGAACATTCACAACACACAAAAACATTGCGTTGAATTTAAAGATTGTCGAAGATAAAGTTCTCGATGTTGTATTCATTTTAAAACTTATGAATTAAATCGTCCCTTATTTTCTTGCTTTCCTTCGTCTCATTTTTTTGTTCTCGGCATCTCCTCGCGGTATGCGCATCTTAATTAACAGAATCAAATTGTTCTGAAAGCTTGTGACAATTAATTCTATAATTTTAAAAGCTGGAAAGCATGTGACTCGACAATGTCTTTGCCGACGAAAAGGGTTCGTAATTGTGTTTTCATGTGTAATTATAATATATTGAATTTCAAACACATTTTCACGCGTCAACATGCTTAATAGAGTATATTAAACACATATAGGGACTTTGGGGAGCACTTATATAACATTAAAAACACAATAAGACTTAGGCTTGGATAACTAATAGAATAAATACCATAACGTATGTACAGAAAGTTGTGTTGTATACGTTTCGTCCTGTCTAGATCTATCAAATTGTATGTGAATTCGAAGTCAAATCATGTACGCTGGAGTTGGTCTCGCGGATATTTTTCATACATACACTGACAAGCTGTGCAAAGCATGCTTAGCAGTTGATATAATTTAGAAGTGAATATTTGTCCATACAATTTTCTAATTCCTTTTCATCAAAATACGTTATAAGTAGGATTTTTGTGCGGTCATACGCCAATATAACTATAATGCGGTTGCCATTTATAGTCGATTTCGTTATGTGTTCAAACAAATGGCTAGGCCATTTTGATGCAAATTTTAGTATTGCAAAAAAAATGTGTGCTCATTTAAAAGATTGGCACCTTAGGTCTGTTTCGGCCGTCACACTTTTCATCTGCCGAACCTAATGTAAATATAAAACAAAGAGATCATGCAGTTCATTTGCATCAGACTCGACACCTGAAAAGTTCAACGTCTGTTTTCTAGATATCATAAAATTGGGTTTATCGCCTGTCTGCTCTACACTCTTATAGTAATTATATATAAACGAGATATCATGATTCTCATGAGCATGCAAACAGCGGTATGACCTATATAAGTAGTGTAGACACTCCATATCTTTTGATGTTATGCATTTGAAAAACGTACTGGTGCAGTCTCTTAAAACCAGTTTCCAATTTAACGTTTAGCAGTGGAGTTGTCGTTGTTGTTAAAAAGCATTTTCGAGCGCAAAACGAAAAGGTATTTCACTACTTAAGGGGGTTGCAAAACACGAAAATTAAACCAAAATTTTTATATAGCCTGACTTCATGATTCTATAGCATTTTATACGTACTTGTTTCCATGCATAACCCAAAACGCTCAATTACTTGCATTATTCGTGTGAATTGTGTCCAAAACATATACTTTGATTAAAGAAAGAAGGAAGCGCGCCTCTGACATGTACGCTATAATATATTTAATATATATTGTTAATGCCAACTTCAATAAAAGGGGTATATATGCAGTCTGAAAAAAGACTTGTAGTGCATGCAAGTGATGAATCTCATCAACATATTGAAGGGAGTTATGGGTTGGATAACATTGACTTCCATGATCAAGTACATGCATAGCTTAAGCCTCAGACTTGGCAAAGTTGCATAGCTGCGATTACTGAACATTTGCTTAGCGCCAAGTTTTTTGGAATAGTTTCCTAGCCTACCTAAGAACTGTTACAACAAAAATGGGCTATCATGTTCTCTTCTTGCAAGTCAATTGTAATAATTTTAAAAGATATAATTAATAATTCATTATAAAGGGAAATTCACTGTGAAAGAAATACATGAATGTTTAATTAGATTTACTCATCGCAAAGTAATTTATAGTGATAAACATTAGGGGAATATTTTGATAAAATATAATACAATAGATCTTAAAATTTTCATCCCACTTAAAGGCCAAACGCCAAATGAATATATCAAAGCACTGTTGTTCATGAATTCAAATGCCCTGAATGTATCAGTTTTTAATCCTTGTTTTACTGGTTGACAATTTTTTTAAATGGACAAAAAGCTTAAATTTGGTATAAAATACGACTTATTAATTCATTAGACGTTTTGAAATATTTATCAAACTAAATTTTTATCTACATAAACTTTGAGTTTGAAATAAAACCGTTTCAAGCCAATTTTGTACCTTCGCTCATATTCTTTTAGATGTAAAGTTCGTCAATATTTTGAAATGCAGTAATAAGAAGACAGTCTTGCATTTACAAAACATAAACTTACTCTGGACAGTGAATAGACTGGAGGATTACGGCTACGCCAGCCTTTATAAAGCATTAAAACACAAGTATAAATACGCATTATCAACAAACTTGCCTTGTGTTTCACGCCGTATAGTCATGCAATTCTTGGCGCTTCTCTGTATTTTCCCCGAATTAATCTCTCTTCAAGAGTCTTGTGGCAGTCGTTTTCGTCTCAGCTCTCGCCTTTTTAGATGCTCTAAGTGTTTGCTACTCCTGATAGTCCGCCATATTTTTGAGATCAGAAATGACCACCTTTCGTTGGTTGTGAAAGTTGCCAAATCTTTTTGCAAAAATACAAAATATTGTAGTGCAAAAAGCAAGTTTAGATATTTGCGGTCAGTCGAATTCGTGATTAATCAATCAACAATAAATTGTAAATCTGGGCAATCAGTGTTAGCCATTCATGATAGTCCGCCATATTGTTGAAATCAGTGAGGATGACGTCATGACATACCAAAACCTTACTACCCAACTACCATGAGCAACGACTTTGAACTCCGCTACCGCGAAATTAGTAACCCTCACCCTGGTCTTACGCCCGGAACGTTCGCGCCGTTGGCTCGGGGATTACACTACAAACATGGGCTTAATAAAATCGTATTGAGATCGTTTTTAGTGGCAAGTGGCCACAAGAAAACAATTTTCCTGCTCAAATTTGTGGTACCAACGAAAGTGCGAGCTGCGGCAAGTTCACGTTGCCGAAGCATTGACTTTGTTGTGCCATCTGATGATACTCAAAGTGCATCTCCAAAACTAGTACAGTATATAATCAGGAACTATTTATTCTTTTGTCCAATTCCTTTCTTACGTATTGTTCGTTATGAGTTATTAAATGATTATAAACAATTTACTTTATATTGAATATTTTGCGCTATCACTGAATAAGCAATTTATGATCATGAATGGATTTATTCATGCGTATTATTGCTAAACAAGATATTGATGCTAGTTTGTTGCTTTATTGACAATTGTTATCAACCTCGATCCCAGGGCCTTTTCTTGAATTAGGGAAGGGAAAAGGCCCTGGCGTCGGCGGGTCACATGACACCCAGAATATCTGGGTGTAAGGATATGTTAATTTCTGTGGTCTCTGTGAGTGTTTGCATAAATAATAAATCAGAGAAGTAATTTTTAGCATTCTATGCTATACAGCTAGTTTTAAGGTAAATAACTTTCTATAAAAACCACCTTCAACGGACTAGCTATAGCTGGCTCTACATCTTCGGCTGTATATATGACACTACAATACCCAATGAAATAAAGTAATATGTTAAACCTGGTAGAGTAAGTGCTTAGTAGGTATAATACAGTTAAAACTTGTTTAGAAGATTGCTGTGTGTGGGCTGATAGCATGCATAAGTTGTCCCTGTACCTTCATCAAATTCCGATAATGAAGAATCCGGATATTCTACGTATATGACTTTCTACGAAGAGTGTTAAGAGTCAGCCAAATAAGTGATTTAAAGCTGCTTCAAATACTCATTAATAATTCATAAGATTATTGGCCAATCATGTCAACCATAATAGGTCATATGAGGTGGCTTTATACCTGATAAAGTGCTAATTAGGATGACACTTTATATAAGCTGTCACGTTCATTAGTATTCTTTATGTAATGTTGCATCCTATTTAGCATTACAATGCGGCGTATTTGAAGTCCTTTAATACACTCGAACAATCGTGTTTTATCATATCTAAAACGCTCGGCTAGCTGCGCCTCGCGTTTTAAATATGATAAAACGCTCCTTCTCGTGTATTAAATAGTACATAAACAAACTAAGCAAAGGGCTTAAATGATTTAAAACTCTCTTCAGTTGTATTTTATGAATAAATTACACTCTTAAATGATTCAATTGACAGTTTGAATGAGCCAGTGGGATTACAAAATAGACCAGCCGATGCCAGGGCCTTTTCCCTTCCCTAATTCAAGAAAAGGTCCTGGGATCGAGGTTGAATTGTTATATGTATCAAGTCTTAAAAAAGATTGTAAAGTATGCACTGACGTTGTTAGCTTGAACATTTACTATATTATTTCATGTCTTTAAGATGCCCAAGTGTTAATTATGCATCAACATGATGACGTTCTGAGTCCGGCAACAAAGAACACATTCAAGTTGCACCCCCCCCCCCCCCCACACACACACACAGAGTTAACCTTCAGCGGCTGCCCTGTGAGTTCTGTTTGCCTCCTGTGTTATTTAAACCGGTGGTTGCAAATATACAGAACGCGCTAATAGCAGTCATTGAATCAAAATCATTGAAAGCGCTATTCCTGGATTAACCACTGATAAAAACACTTGAAAGAATGGTCATCTATGTTTGCCGTATTACCAATGGTATAACCATTTAATCGTAGTATAGAAGCATTGAGGGGAAGCTGCTGGTTGGGGGGGGAGGGGTAGAGGTTAACTCCTCAAACATTGCATGATGGGAGTGTAAAGGTCTTCAGTCCGCTAGCCGGCATGTATACACCCTGCTAAGTTAAATATTTTGTATGTTTATGAGTCTATGGCAACACTTTTTAATCAAAGAAGTCTTAAATTTAACTGGCTATTATGCTGCTTTATTACTTTGATTATGGGATTGTTTCATGCGTGCGTGCATGCCTGCCTGCCTGCCTGCATGTCCACCCACCCGCCCCCCTGCCTGTCTGTAATTCAATTGGTGCTCTTGTTTTATTATTTTTTGTATGTTCGAGTAGAAGATTCAGCATCAGGGTAACAGTCATATCAATTTTACATGCAGGCTTCGTGGTTGGTGACGCATAGAGAAGCAAAAATGAGCGGCTATTAGTATTTGACATAAAAGAAATCATTATGCAAGATGCAGGCCGTCACAGAAACATTTCTTAAAAAATAGTCCTCCATGACGACGCAAGACGCTGTTCTTGTAGAAAAATATCAAGCAATTTAAACTAGAATTGATAGTGAAGAGTGTTTCTGTCCAAAGAATAATAAAAAATGTATTTTGATCATCTCTGCCTGGTTGATTTATGTCTAGCAGTGCAAAGCGAACAATCCATGGAACATGACATACGAATAAGCACACTGACACTAAGACACATGTAGAAGTCTTTCTTAAACTGGCTAAGATCAGCTTAAATTTCTTTGTATCAGTACTTCTAGGCTCAGAATTTGATCCATCTACGTGTCTTAAAGTTTGAGCCGTACGCTTCCGTACTGTTCTCGCGATGTGAAATAATTTAACGTTCAGAATACATAGCATAAGCAACAAGCCTGCAAACATAGCAAGGTAAATAACTTTGTATCTCAACTGCATATAACTCTTGTATAATAGGTTTGACACACCGAGCGGTAGTTGATATAGCAAGAAAAAAGCCATCAATCTTTGTTTTGTCACGAATTTTTGATGAAAAAATGGATACATCAAAGCGAGATACCTTTCTAATGTCAATGTTAATAGCGCAGTTAACGAAATGTCCGCCAGAATATAAAGATAGCGTTCTAAGCCGGATTCAGCGAAGTTCATCGACATCCAGCAGGAAATAGTTTGGAAAAGGATAAAGGGATGAATAACAGCAACCACAGCCAGGTCGAAACACGCCAGAATGAAAATCATAAAGTAACACAACTTTCTTCGCAGTTGTGAATTCCAAAGACTCAATATGACTACAGAATTCAAAGTTATTCCAGCGAATGTGAAAAAAACATTCACAACACACAAAAACAACGCGTTGAATTTTAACGTAACAGCGTTATTCATGTTTAAATCTTGCAATGGAATTTTTCGTTATTTTTTGGTCTTTTTATTAAACACGAACCAACATTAGTGCCGCTTCATTTTTGTGCTCGTCTGCTTAATGTCTCCAAAGGAACAGAATTTAAATGCAGAAACACTTAAAAATACATTTTACTATTGAATGTTTGAAGTATGTTTAAACATATAAGCAAACAATAATAACGTTTAGGACTGCCCACAAGTAAGATGATCGGCATCTTTTCAAGCAAAATTATGAATTTATAAATATTTTACAAATTCAGGAGATTTTTAAACGACTATACAGCGCAAAGTCGATCAAAATCACACTGAGTCAAAGCCTCGCGCATACACTAATGTAGAAATGCTGTCTGAATAAATGACTTGTGCGTGCTTGGTTGAATCTCATCGGCATACTTTGAAGGTGGTTGGAGTCTTAACTATCCTTTAAATAGGGTAGAATGGAACCAACGGCGTGCGATACATACACATCGCCGTTAACTATTGCCGACCTTTTATTTCTAATGTATTTCTTTCAAGTAAAATCGATCAGTTGTCAAGAATATGAATAACAAAATATGAAAAACATAAATCCATTACAGAATCCATCATCTGATTCCACATAATCGAATATTATTCCAGCTGTTCAATGACTTCCGGTTTCTACAGAAATGAAATAAGATGCAGAATTTTTGCTAATGCTTTCGTTTTTCCGTATTATATTGCGAATTTGCACTGTACAGGGTGTATAAAAAAGTCCCAATTACAAAATCGCTTCTAAATTGGATATTTGGAAAATTACGGATACCAACAGCAACCAACGGCTGAAATAGGACATCAGGTGTTCATGTCAGTCAATTTTATTTTCATATGTTCAATTTTGTAAGCAGGGCGAGTTCAAAATGCTTAATTTTCAAGTGGCTTGTGCGCAGCAATTTCAAACAACAAAATGATTTTTTTGTGCTGCAAGCAAATATGGAAAGTTGTTATGAATTGAACACCCAATCCATAGGCGTACGAGGCGGGAGGGGGGGGGGGGCTGGGGGGGGGGTGGCTGCCCCCCCCCCCCCATTTTTCGTAATCAAGGAAAGTCGGGCAATTTGTGCTTGAAAAGTCGGGTAATTTAGGTCGGGCATGCTGCGCTCAAATGGGCTCAATTACAAAAATAGCTTACGGAGTACGAGTACGGAAAAAACAATAATTGTTGAAACCTGTCTAGTTAGTACTAGTAAACTACCAATGCTAAGAATTAATACATCTTGTTTTTTCTGTCTACGGAAACAAATACTATGATGTTGATATCCGCCGTTTTTCAAAGCCATCGGGGGGAAAACCTTAACATATTTATACAAAATTGATTGCGTCAGAGATACATATTTCACACTACATGCACGTAAACATCTCATGAGTAATTACATATCATTTGGCATCGGTACAGTTCGTATTTTGAAATTAAAACAAACAATAGCTATTAATTTGTATTCAAAACGAATGGTCGCATTAAAGTTGTTTCACATTCAGGCAAACCAACTTTGAATCGAATTTATAATACAATATTAATTTATTAAAAAAGTTGTTGGATGTAATTTTTGTGATTTTGGAATTTTATTTTAGTCGAGGTTTGGAAATTTTGATATTTAATTTTGATGACTTGATAACACTGGCGCAAAATAACATTTGTTATTGTTATGCATGATATGTAATTCGCAACCTAATCAATAAATATTTCCCTATATTTTTACTATTTTGCAAAGTTTTAGCAAATTCATTATGTTTTCTAAACCTAAAACTGGACCACGAAAACGAGCTTATCGGTGGCATCGAGTAAAGTGCAATGAATGTCAAAAGGAAATGAATGCAGACCACGCAAATACCCACATGAAAAACGTCCATAGTGGGAAGAAAGTGAAACTTACTCCGTTGGTTGAAACGTCGCAATCGCAGATACACGGCATTTAATTTTTGTAAGTGGTAATGAAAGTAATGAAACCAACAGTTTACAGGAACCCCATCAACCACTGTTCGAAAAAAACTTCAGTAATGCAAACGGTAACGTTACTGAGAGCAATTCATCTTCTACATTAAAAACGGGAACGTTAACAACGCGAACGGACGAGCATTTAGAAAAATCTTTTACCAGTGTTATGACGCCTGTTGAAACTGAAACGCCTAACCAAGAAAACGAAGACCAAATCGGACTAGGGCAAAACACATGTGTAAAAGAAAACACAAATGAATTCGCAATGGTAACTGAAACCGTAACAATACCAACCCCAGAATTACCTGATGACGATGACGAACTTTTAGACGAAAGCTCAAGTACGGAAGGTCATAGTAAAACTACCACTTTTAATGAAGATGACGACAATCACCCCGTCGAAGTGGTCCCAACCAGATAATCAGAATCATTAACAATTGGTGCTGTTACCAATATTGTTACAAATTGCAATGACAAGCCTAACCAACCAATGCTACCAGAGTTCCCATAAAAGAAAAATTGGAAATGAAACATTTTCGCGTAAATTCAACCCCAAGTGGTACAAGCTATATCCCTGGTTAGATTATGAAAGTCATAAAGATAGGTGTGTCTGTTTTTCATGCAGAAAATGATCCTTCTTTTGTGTTTGACAACTGGAAAAGCCAGAAAAACTTCAGAAACACACCAATTCAGAAAAACACACTACATCAATGACCAAGTGGGCATTGTTTAAAGCCAGCCAGTTACGTAATACGTCGGTCCTACACCAACTAAGTAATGCCCACAAAGAGTGTGTTGAAAGCAACAGAAAATATCTTAAAATCATCATTGAGGGGACACGAAGAATGTAGAAACAATATTTGGGAAGTTTCTGACATTAACCGAGGAAATTTTCTCGAACTTCTTCACTTTCGCTGCAAGGATTTTCCTTGGCTGAAAGATAAGCTGCAAAGTCAGCTCAAAAGGCATGCCCAGTAGACCTCTCCAAGTATTCAAAACGAGATAATCGATATTGTTTCTGGCATGGTCTTGAAAAGAATGACGATGTTCGAAGCAGTGAGTACTACAGTATTATCGTTGACGAGACACCAGATATTAGTAGATCTGGGCAAGTTTCACTGTGTTTGAGATATGTATTTGAAGATCAAACCCTGGAGACGTTCGTTGGCTTTTTTACAATGGTTTCAACCGAGGCGGAGGTTTTTTACGAACTTGTTAAGAAACAAATTCACATGCTCAAGTTAAAAACAGAAAATATCGTAGGAGAGTGCTTTGATGGAGCAGCTAACACGAGTGGCGTCCACAAAGATCTAGCAGTTTGTATGAAAGAATGTTCACCTTTAGTTGTTTACGTCCATTGTTATGGTCATCTTTTGAACTTCGCACTTCAGGATTCAATGACGTGTGTCGAGCCAGTTCGCAATGCACTTGGTATAGTACAGAAGTTGTACACTTTTCTGGAAGACAGTCCCAAACGTCATCGAATTTTCCAGGATTTGGCGGTTGAAGAAGACCACGTCAACCTCACACTAAAATCATTATGTGCAACGAGATGGTCTTGCCATTGGGAGGCTGTTTGTTAGAGCAAATGACAAGAATAATTCGTACGCTTCTTTCCTACTGTGATGATCGCGACCCCAAACTTTATACCGACAGCAATACCTTACTATGTTCAATTTGTGATTTTAAATTTGTTTTTGGCTTGATATTGCTCAAAGTTGTTCTATCAAATACCGACAGCCTGTCCAAGTATCTTCAAGGGAAAAATATGGATGTCATCACTGCTAAGAAAACAGCAGACTCGACGATTGCAACGCTGCAGAAATGCCCAAATGAAGAAGGCTTCCATCTAGTATGGTCAAGAGCTCAAATCTTGTCTGATGAAATAAGGAAAGAAATCGCCGGTACAAGATTTTCATTCATAGATGCGGCGGCGCCGAGAGCCAAAGCTCCGTCACGTAGGTTACAGTCTCTAATTGGCGAGTTTTCCAGTACGACCCCGCATCATCAAGCAACACCAGAGAGCCATTATGGAGTTACCGCTTACTATCAGACCTTGGATAAGGTACACAGTGAGATGAAAAACCGCTTTGAAACAAATGATCAACATATCTTGCAGTGCCTTAGCTGACGTCGTTCTCAGTCAAACACCATCAGAAGACAGTTTTTCTCTTGTTTCTTCAACATATTCACTTGATAAAGCAATATTAGAGGCTGAGGTGAAGATCTTTTAGAATTTCCTGTTTGATAATCCAGTACCGTTCGAAGGCAACCAAGCAGCAACCGTTGTTAACACCCTTTATGAAAATGGCCTCCATGAAGTTCTTCCAGTCTTTTACAGAACCAGTTCCATATTGGCAACCATTCCAGCCACATCATGCTCTGCTGAGCGTTCGTTTAGTGGGCTACGCCGCGTGAAAACATACCTGCGTTCGGCAATGGGTCAAGACCGCCTCTCGAGTATTGCGCTTTTAGCAATGGAACGTGTTTACACTAATCGTATAATTGAAAGCGACATTGAAAAAATCATTGACGTTTTCGGTGGACGCAGTCACAGGACTTCACAGTTTTTTTTGAAATTCTCTACAACACTTATTAAAGTATCTAAACAACATTCTGCCGTAGAAAAAATGTTATTAAAAGCATTTCTATAGGTTAAAAGTACTGTCAGTGGACTTAAGCTTTGCGTCCTGTCCTTTACTAAGTTGACATGCAGGAAGCAGTGAACATTTGAACTTGTCACTTTTGTTGGTCAGAGAAATGTAACGAAAGAGAACGAGTCGAGTAATCGTAATTATGTCGATGGAGCCAGCCAGAATGGAGTAATTACTAATAATTTGCCTTTATGCTACGTATCCGTAGTTTAGAATTTTTATTTTCTCCGAGTTTTGACATGCATAACGTGGAAATATACTCCAGAAGTATAATAAGTTTGACAAAGAACATACATGACTATTAACGGAAAACTTATTTTTTGAATTAAACCATTTTAACCATAGTTGATTAAACGTGGCGGCCTTTAATTATATTGCTAGTACGTGCTGTAATATGATATGTATTAATATAGATATAGTGTTGCATCATGCAACGATTAAACGATATTTTGATTTATTTTTGACCCGTCGGGCAACTTTAGGATGCGTCGGGCAAAAATGTGTCCGCTCCCCCCCCCCCAATTTTTTTTGACCGGTACCAAAGAGCGTGTTTTGTGGATTTTAATAAAGCATTTGATCGCATTAATCATAATATTCTGATTAAGATATTGTTGTCTCTTGGCGTCAGAGAACCTCTCGTTCCCTGAATTTGCAGTTTTCTTTCCAACCGCCGCCAAGCCTTTAAAGTTCATGGTTTTTTGTCGGAATGCGTCCCCGTTAATGGTGGTGTCCCTCAAGGAACTAAATTGGGGCCTGTCCTGTTCCTTGTAATTATTAATGACTTGGAATTTAGATTTGCTAATACAAACTATTGGAAATATGTGGATGATTTCTCACTTTCTGAGTCTCTTTCTATAAACGAGATCTCGTGACTTCAACACGAGCTAGATTAAATTCACTCTTGGGCAGCGCAAAATGACACGAAACTTAATGGTAATAAATGCAAAGGAATGTTAATCAGTTTTCTTCAAGATCAACCCGATGTACCTCGTTTGTGTATTGACGGGCTACCCCCTTGGAGCTTGTACATTCGTTTAAAGTCCTGGGTCTAATGTTCAATGATAAGCTGAAATGGCAAGAAAACGTAGAAACTTTGGTAAAAAAGGCGGCTAAACGCTTAAACGTCTTGCGTGTTTTAGCCGCACCAGCGTGCCCTCGGCTGACCTTCTCACCATTAACTTTTCTTTGGTAAGATCAATTCTGGAGTGCGCCTGCCCGGTATGGCATACTAATTTACCTCAATATCTTTCCGACAACATAGAAAACGTCCAAAAAAGAGCTTTTCGCATTATATATCCTGGACGTGCCAATGATAAGGCCCCAACCATTGCACAATACCTTCGGTTGAAGCTAAGATAGACAACAAATCTTGTGCCGCAAAACTTTCATAAAGATCCAGGAACCTACTTCCAAACTCCATTACCTTCGACACGGGAAGATATGCACGGACGCTCCCTATGGAACAATTTATACTACACTGTGCCCAAATGTAGGACAAACCGCTATATATATATATATATATATATATATATATATATATATATATATATATATATATATATATATATATATATATATATATATATATATATATATATATATATATATATATATATATATATATATATATATATATATATATATATATAAAATACACAAGTCAATCTAAACAATACGCATGACATCTGCATCTCGCAGTTTTTTGTCAGTGATTGCCCATGAAGAATATTTTCCAATATTTTCCATTTCGCGCAACCTCGAGCCCAGAGCTTTTTGGTATAGAAGCTGCGCGAGAGAAGGCCCTAGTAAAATGTGGTTACGTGACTCCACAAATTCTGGATATTTTTGCAACCTGGCCTCGTAACTGCTATGCTCTCAAGGGGGTGAAATTTATTGAGCATTTTTTAAAATAACTTATAAAATATTATTCACGAGACACAAAATCACAACAGAAAAATAAATGTTTTTACGCCTATTATTTATTTCCACTGGGATTGTGTTCTCTCAACTGAAATTTATATTAACGAATGCTCAAAGGTGTTCAGGTGAGCGAATTTATGTATATTTTTACGTCAATAAGGTTCCAATCGTCCATTCGAGATTAAATGTTTGGGATAGTTGAGATGTTTAAAACTAATATTTTTATTTCTTATTTGTTATGAGTAGTAAATTAGTTGTAATATTTCCAACGAATATACTGTAAATGTTTCAAGATTAAAACTATGTACAAGATTAGAAAAGTATTTTCTTAAGCTTTTTATGTCTCTTTAATGATTAGTTTTTTCTTGGGCTGACTGTATTTCAGTATTGCACTCGTCTGTCAACATTGTCAGTGACTTTACTAAACAATCTGAATCTGCATAGCACATAATCAATTTGTTGAAGATGTTTTTTCAAAACATAAAATTAATATATGGGTAGTAGCTTGATATTTTAGGGGGTATTATGTTCATTGCAGACCTTAAGAACAATCTATTTTCAGTTTCTAAATGGTTCCAATTAGTTTTCCTTAACATTTGTGGTCATTACATCATGTAAGTGTCATTTTCTGTCCTCAAAAACGCTAGTCTTACCGCCATGTAAAGACATGTTGCATTTTAAGTAGCAAATAATAGTTATATATGACATTTCTGGAAAGTGATTTTTATTGTCTATTCAACATTGTTCTCATATTTTAAACCTGGTTTTCGGGCTCCCTGTTGTTACTGGTCATATAGTTGCTGAAACAATATGATAAAAAATGATGTTGAAGTCACCTAATATACATTACAAGTATTATGAAAAATGGTAGCATGTTGTTTGTCAAGATATGAAAAAGAGGCTGTATAGTTAAAATCATTATCTGGAAAGGTGTATTGTGAGCATTGATCAAATAGAAACAATAGACTAATATAGAATCTGTTGTCAGTCACTAATCGTGTCTCCACTTTTTGTGGTTTTGTGCACATCCTTCAAAACCTGCTATATTGAATTTGCTATTTGACAAAATTTTTACTAAGAAAAGATTAATCACGCATTTTATGTCTTATCCTGATCCTTTAGTGTCATTCTTTAATACCCATTCTGTGAAAAGTTCTTTCATGTCAACCATACTTGTTGGTGAAACTTCCATCAGTTTAAAGGTGGGATGACATCTTCCTGGCTTCCTGTTGAAGGGGTTTAACTTTCTTAAGTCACTCACCATCAACATTTCATCCTCTTTTGAGCTGCTATGGCTGTGCACATGTGATACATTCTTCAAGTGCAAGGTATTACTCATTCTCTGAACAATCTGCTATAGACCAGCTGCTGCCTTTCATGCACGTGTCATGACTTTTGGTGTTTTATTTGACCCCATTTCTCTTACAACCTCTTTACTTACCCTATTGCATATTTCTTGGGCCATCTCACATGCGATATTTTTCCCAAGACCTCCGTGCCAGTTGATAAATCTCCCCCATGTTAGTCTATGTGCCATTTCTTCAGATGCAAGAGCTTCTATTTGAGCAATAGCCGTGAATATTTCAACGGAATAATTATTTAATGAGCCTGATTTGAAATACAACAGCTGTCTCTTTTTGTTTATGATGCTCCTTACACCATCCCCTTCTTTGCATGTTTCTATTAATATGTATCATGGCTGGCTACAAGTAACAAGTGTTTTCAAAAGGCCTATTGCAACATAGTTAATAGAGTAGATGGTTTGGAAATTCATTAGAATAACAATATATCTCATTATCTATGTTGGTCAACGTTTATGCAAAAATATGGTTTTTCATCGTCAGGTGTGTATTGTGTTTTTGCCAAACCCACCAATAGCAATTCTTGAATTGCCCTATTGTTCAAGTCGCTCATGGTTAACTTTCCTAAAACGTTGTTATTGGTTAGTTAGGCAAGAATACAATACGCACGTCACGATGAAGGACCTTATTTCTGCATAAACCAGAACAACAACATAGATAATGACTTATATTGTAGTTCTAATGAGTTTCCAAACCATCTAGCTCTATTAACTATGATTGCAACAATACATGTAATATGTAGAGATTCTGGCTTTCCTACTTATTTGTGCCCATATTTTCCAACATGAGTAATATAGTGCAATGCCAAAGCATTGTTTGAAAAACCTGTTATAAGTGATTTTAGAAATATATCATTAAAAGAGAAAATATGACAGCTTAATACATTCTTATAGTTAAAAAAAAACCAAGTAAAAACGCTTTGAATTGATGATATAATCCTGCACAAGTGAAAATAATTTTATGTTTATTGATAAATAAACATCAGGATGAATGAATGAATGAATGAATATATAATTGATCATCCCCAAGAAGGGGCTTTTCAGAATCAATATACTACAGTAGTTACAAGAACATAATATAACATTAAGATAATGATTAATTACAACTGTTATACTAAAACTATATTTACATTAACTATTTAGAAACCTAGAGTACATATACTTATTGATTAGCAGAAAACTGTCTCAATAACTCTTTCTTCATATTAGTTTTAAAAACACCAATTGATCTACATAATTTAATATCAGGAGGTAACTCGTTCCATAGTTTAGCTATACGGTACTTAAAAGATTTCTGACCCGTTGTGCTTGCTAAAAACGGTAAATTTAACTGGCCTGATTGCCTAGTTGATCTTCTACTTACTGCTTCTCTTGTAATAAACAGAGAACACAAATATTCGGGTGCCAATCCATTCATACACTTAAACGCAAGTACAGCATCCCGGTAATACAATTGCTTTTCAACCGGGATCCACCGTAACTCCTTTAGAGTTGGGGTTATATGATCATACTTCCCGACTCCGCTAATGATACGCGCTGCAAAATTCTGTACCAACTGGAGTTTCTTGACGTTTCTCTTAGATGTCGTGGACCAGACAGATGAACAATAGTAAAGTTTACTAAACACCAGTGAATTAATGATTGTAATAAGCAGTTCCTTACCAAAGGCATGCTTAACTCGGTTAATTTGTCCTAGAGCAGACATGCATTGAGCTGTCACTTTGAGGATATGTTCGTTGAAACTGAGATTGCGGTCAAAAATTTCACCCAAGTCCTTTGTCAATTCATTCGGGGTAAATTGCTTACCCAGTAAAGAGAGATGAAAGCATTCGGGTAATTTAGCAATCATTTGTCTGCTTCCATAAACCATTAACTGAGTTTTTCCTGGGTTTATTAGTAATAAATTTTGGAAATACCAATTTTGGATTCTTTCAAGATCTTCGTTTATAAACGTCGTAGTTACGTCAAAATCTATGACTGAGAAGCACATATACATTTTTGTATCATCTACGTAGCTTTCGGTGGGACATTTACTAGTTACTGGAGGGTAAATCGTTGACATATATGCTAAACAGCAAGGGTCCCAGGATACTTCCCTGAGGTACCCCACTTTTCAAGTTCAAAGCATCAGATAATATGGAATTGATACGTACTACCTGGTATCGATTGGTCAAATAACTGGCAAACCAATTTAGGGCTTCAGAAGACAGCCCGACATCTTTAAGTTTACTGAACAAAATGTCATGGTCCAAGCTATCGAATGCTTTGGACACGTCCAGTAAAACAACTGCCGTCAGCTTTTTATCGTCAATTGCCTTCAGAATTATGTCGGTTGTCTTTATTAATGACGTTTCAGTTGAGTGCCATTGTTTATTGCCACTTTGATTAACTGCAAGTCGGTTATGGGATAAGAGGTAGGGCATCAGTTGGTTTGAAGCCACTTTTTCACAAACCTTAGACAAGATTGCTAGTAACGATATAGGTCGATTATTATCAGCTAGGTCATGTTCACGATCCCTACTTTTCAAAATTGGAATTATTTCGGCTTGCTTCCAACGACTAGGAAACGTTTGATTAGCAAAGGAGGCGTTAATAATAGACGTTAAAGGCGTTAAGATATGTGCAAGACAGTCTTTGATAACTTTTAAGTGTATTCTGTCTGTTCCAGGGGCCTTCGCTGACGGCATGGCCAGAATTATCTGTTTTACTTCCTCTGATGTAACTGCGTGGAATGTAAATTGGTCAGCAAGGGGGAAACTTTTAGGAACAAAGGGCGATCGGTTTAAATCGTTACTAAATTCTTTAGCCAAAGAATGGACTTCTTTAACAGTATTTTGCCCAACAGAACAAAAGAAATCATTAAAGTCATTAGCAACAATCTTTTCTTCTTTCGTAAAGGGCTTAACACCTGTTGTTTTCTTTGGTATGCATGAACGGATTGTTTTCCATAAACAGCTGGAATCGTCTGGATTATCTTTTATCTGCTTAGCTACGTAATCCCTTTCAGCCTTTTTTAATCTTTGTTTAACTTCACGCTTTAAATTTCTATATGATGCCCACGCGTCAGGATGATTTGTTCTGCTCGCTTGTTTACGCGAGTTGTCCCTAGTTTTCATTAATGACTTGATCTCATCGGTTACAAAAGGATTTGGCCGAGTTCTTAACTTTACTCGCCTAATTGGGGCATGTTGTTCTAAGATAGGATCGAAAAGCAAATGGAAAGCATCCAATTTTTCGTCAACGTCATCAAAACTTTCTACCACCGACCACGGCGCTTCGGCAATGTCACGCGCAAATGCACTAGCGTCATAATGTTTATAACTGCGTCTTATTACATAAACAGGTTTCAAACGACGGCACTTAAGGTTTAATGTTATAAAGGCTAAATCATGATCACTGATTGTACCGGTCTTACTCCAGATGTCTTCACCAAGTACTTGTTTGTAACAATAATAACATCTATCAAGGTTTCAGATAGATCAGTACGTCTTGTAGGTTGTTATATTACCTGCGTAAGATTGAAGGTCGAGCAGAAGTCCAAAAGGGCTCTGGCATTACTATCACTGATGTCAAGAACATTGCAATTCAAATCGCCCAAAATAAAAATATCTTTGCTTTGCGTCAAAGCCGAGATGAGCGACTCACTTAATTCCAAGTCAAAGCAATCCAATGGACAATCAGGCGGTCTATACGCCTTACAAACAATAAAAGATTTATATTTATTAATTTGAATGCCAAGCCATAATTGATGAAACCCACCACTCGATATCGACGATAATTTACTCAGCAGTTTGACCTTATAGATCTCCTTTATAAATACGCATACACCACCGCCAGTTTTATTTTGTCTATCAAGGCGCTTTATAGTATAACCTGGAATTGATATTTCGCTATTGTCAACTGACCCATTTAACCACGTTTCGGAAAGAGTTAGAATATCAAAGTCGTTTTCACTCACTAGATTTTTAACTTGAATAAAGTGGCTTCTATTCTTCAATGAACGGATATTTAAATGCGCCATTTTAAGGTTCTTTAAACAGTCTAACTTAGGTTGTCCTATCATACCTGGATTTAGTTCCACGTCGCCGGACAACAAGATTAGGCGAGGCAAATGTAAATAACAAGTAGAATTTGGGTAGTAAAGTACTCTAGAGACGAAGAACTTCTTTCTTCGAGGCCGAGCAAGACCAGGACGATGACTAAAATTCAGCGATTCGATTTCACCCAAATTGCCTTCACTGAAGACTCCCTTTGCTTGTATAATACTCTGGTACATATTACACCGACTACGTAGTGGAGAAGATAATGAAATTCCAATGAAACATGTCGAATAAAGATAGATAAACAATAAACTAACGAGAGCACAACTTGGTGACATCGCCATGTTGTCTGATGTTCGGGTATATATGTTTCGCGTTTAACGGCCAAACGAACCCAATTTTTAAAATTTTTTTTAGTTAATGTGTTCCTCACTCTTCCGCCAGCGGATGATGACCATAAAAAACTAGTGTAAACGCGTCAAAGGGCACGTGGCGAGTTTAACTATGAACTACCAAGCAAGTGTTCAGCAGGAGCAAACAATATACGACGTTCAGCAGCAAATCCATTACATTCAAAAAAAATGTTTAAGTATCAAGCCGCCAATGCACTCACAATTCGCAAAGATCAATGTTTATACACGCCAGCCATCACTGAATTCAACGCTGTATTTTCGACTGTGGTGTCACTGTTACGCATTTTCGCTTCCAAAAATGTTTGCAAATTAAGATTCCATTTTGATGTCCAGAATTTGTGGAGTTACGAGACCAGATTTTACCATAGCTTTCTTTCGCGCAGCTTCTATACCAAAAGGCCCTGGGTTCGAGGTTGCATTTCGCGCTGTTTTAAAACGCTTAATTAATTTTCGCTTTGTGTTTTTGTTCAGTTATGTGTTTCATTTATACACGTGCTCACTGTTGCATGAGATCAGCTCATTAGCATCAATTATGCATTTTTAAACCGCACAAAATGAGAAACACTGGCATTTCAGAGGTCGCGCTTTGGTACGCATTTTCTACGTATCATTTTTTCTAAGATTTTTACAGATTAAATAAGAATAACTCTTAACAACGATAATTAAAAAGCGAGTCATCACCAAATATATAACTCCGGAACATTTTTGTATGTCCTCAGGCGTGATATTCGAATGATGCTTGACTTTAGACGTACCACATTCCTTGATTTTCTTCTGCTTGGCATTCAGAGATGCATTTGCTCTCTTGAAAATAGGATCATTTATGATTGAAAATGTCTTTCTGACCGTTTCTGAAGTTTATTTCCGCTCTTTTTGCGATACGACCTGAGCGGAGGTATTCCTCTTTGTCTAAACTTTCCACCTCTTCGAAATGATATCTTAAGTACAACCATTCTTAATTGAAAATAAAATAAAATGATAAATACTTGTAAAACTGTTTTGAAAACAAGACAACGACAATGAAATCCCGAACCAGTCTTTCGAAGCAGGAGTTAATTCAAACACGAAAAATCCATTTTTGTTTAGCTTACTCACCTCTAAAGACGCTGATGCTCCAGTTAGTCTCCTCTTTGTATTTTGTGGAACTACATCGTTTATTATTTGATAAATTTCCTCTTGCTTGACTTCTGCAAATCTTAAATCGGAAGCCGTGCTCTTGCAAAAAGCCATTTTCAATAACGCACACTTTTCATACGTTTTGTCAAAATTGTACTCAAAAGACTCGTTGTTGCCAGGGAACAAAAACACACGTGATTGATTTTGGCCAATCGCGTGCGTGGATTTTGTACAATAGTCTGTTACATAATTCAAAAGTTTACAGTACGAAAAAACCCGGCCCGGGTTAGCCTCGTGATAGTATAAAAGAGTCTATCAAAATTTGCTTTCAAAAGCATTTCGCGTGGGAAGTTTTGCATTAAAAACCTTGTCACTTTTTGTTCACTATATAGCGCACATGGCAATCTCAGTCATGAGCTCTTGGCCAACTTTTGACATGAGAGAAGGTAAATTAAAAAAACCCGTCACGCTTTAAGAGTAATGCCAGAGTTGCAAAAAGCATTCAAGCTTCCTCCGGGCAAAATTTTCAAAGTTAGCAAACCTTCCTCAAAATATTGTAAAGTTGGGCTTACCAACCAGGAGATCAGGATGAATCTTGGGACTAAATCGCTATTATATCGTAAATCACTATGATTTCTGGAATAGATCAGCACCTTTTATTTTTTTAAGTTAATGTTTAGGGTACATTATGTAGTGTGTTGACATGAAATCTTCCTCACCGACTGCCCATTTTGCAAACCTTCCTCATACGGGTAATACCCGCATACCCGTGGCTTTTTTGCAACTCTGAGCAATGCAGTAAAAATTGTTAAATTAGTAAGAATTGAATGATACACCAAGTAATGTTGCATATCTTAGTAGCTATATAGAGGTATTACATCATGGGGGTGCGATAATTGAGGGTTAGAGACTGTTGTGAGTGTTTTGTTTACAAATACACGCACTTGCTGAATGTACAATGAACTCAAAATTTTGTATACTGCACTCGGCCATGTAAACAAAACACGAACTCAACAGTCTCTAACACATTTAATATATGATCTGAGTTCACTGGTCGTGCTCACAAGCAAAAGCCGTACGCTTTCGCTACCAAAACAAAATAAAACAAATCCGATTCTAAAAACATTATACGTGAAAAAAGTACAACAAATTTGAAGAATTGTAGCGAACAACCTTTACAAGCTGGGTCAAGCAAATAAACACAACGATACGTCAAAAAATAGCCTGTTAAATGAGCTTTCATGCGAGAGTTCACGGACGAAAAAATGAGAATAATCCGTGTTTGGTAAGTTTAATTACCTCTGACGATATTCTCAAGATTGTTTTCCTTTTTGGTCTTTATAGTAGAATTCATCGATATTTTCATCAACTTGTTAGCTTTATCCACTTGTAAATACAGTTTTCTTGACGTTTTACTCCTGGCCATTTTCAATTCTAGTACTGCACATTTGTGATAACGCACTCAAACGACTCGTTGTTGCCAGGTAACCAAAACACACGTGATCGATTTTGACCAATCGCGTGCGCGGATTTTGTACAGTGAACGAAGATAATATATTAATGAACAGCTAGCGTCAGCTAGGTCAGTAATGTAAATTTCGATCGACAATGCTAGTATTTCATCTAATTTCATCACGAAATGAAAAAGTACCTAAGTATCATTTTGGAGATCCATTGTACATTAAATAATTATTTTAGTTTTGTGGGCAAAATCATGGATCCGATGCGGACGTTGTAACTCAATAAAGATACTGGTTAGCGGTTACAACCTTTGATGATTCCAATTATTATTAGATAATTGTAATCCTGAACCTAGCTCCATTGGATACAAACCGTTTAGATGGTTTAGTGGACATGTTAAAATGTGTGTTTTTTGGGGTATTCGGCTAGAAAATGAGTAATTAAACGACGTTTTTATCTCGGCTCACACGCCAACGCAACTACAAATTTCAGCAGTTTTACCTCAGTCTCGAACGATTACAATACTTTTAACTCACACATGTGCAGCTAGCTGATTAGATTTTATGTTTTCACATGTAATTCATCAGATACTTGGGCAACTTGTGTAAAATTAAAGCCGCTTTCTAGCACTATAAACTCGTATAAATGCACGATGGGGGGAATGTTGGGAGAATATGAGAGAAGCTTATAAAACACGAGGCGTAGTCGAGTATTATATTTTCACCGCACTTTCGCCCAGAGCTTAGTCCGGCCAAGGCCGTGGAGTAATTGTGCAGCTTAGTGTTTGTCGTCGAACTTGCAGAGGATAGCGCCAAAGCTTTCTGTTGAAGGTACTGCGGAGTGGATATTTAACAGTTTAGATTTTCGAAGATATGGGTGTCATATAAAAGTGTCGTAAAATGTTGTACGGTTTTGCTTGAATTTCATGTCTCCTTTAAAATCATTGCATGAAAGCAAAGGCGATGACAATGAGAAAATGTGAAAATTTACCGTTTAGAAAACAATTTCTGTTCTTACTATAGTCTGTAGTCTTTTGTAAAGTGTGTATTTAAAAGCCGAGTTTGTTTGGTATCTACCCTTAAAAGTAGAGACAGCCATAAATGTTGAATTTTTTGTTGTCCTAGACTGGCGACTTTCCAGCAAAAAATTGAGCTCTCTTTCTGACATTTTTGCAAACTTTTCTTCGCTACCATCAATCAGCGCTTTGGTTTTCAGAACTAGACTATTGCATTTTAACGTTTCATGTTCAAATTTTAGCTCGTTTTGAGAAATTTTGGATTGAATTATTCAATTTATAATTTGTTTACTTTTCAACAAGAGGCGGGAAATTTCAAAAGCCACAAGAGTGCATTATGATTTATGGCTTCACAATGCACGCGCGTTAGCCAATGAAATTGCTGGTTATATCGCACTTATATTATAATTTATGTCTAAGTCAATTTTGGCTTGTTGGGAGAATTCATTCGAGTGTATGAGAGTTTATGAGACATTTCTACTAAAATCTCCTTTCAGACCAAAATTGACTGAGGCAGATATGCAAGCTGACGATATATATCTTTTTCTTGTCAAATCACAGGCGTACCAGAGCAAAGAAAATTAATAGCAGTTAGCTGTTCCATTGTTAGGTGCCCCGGTTTAACCGCCATCTTCTTTGTATTTTTTATTCCAGGGAAGGGAGTGTAAACGATCTACAGGGTGTGTCAACTATAAAACGTATACTGGTTGATATTTATTGCTGAACAATCAACGAAACCCAAGTAATTTATCTAAAAAAAAATCCTTTTTTAAATCGGAAGAAGACCCTTAAAATTCCTAAGAGCGAACATTCGTGCACTAGCGGCCAATATTTCCATATATTCATGATTGTACTCTATAAATATCTCACGCATCTTCACGTTCAACTCAGTGTTAACACTAGGTTGCTTAAATTGTTTGCCCTTAGTTGAGACATCCTGCATATAGAGTGTTTTCGGCCTCCATATGAGCGTACAATTATTTGGGTAAAAATCCTTTTGTAAGGTACACCAATATGGCTAGCATTTTCTTTGTCCTTTTGTGCGACCGAATCCCTCGACAACAAGTTACTTGATATGTTTCGAACCGCGTCAACTGTGGGGGAGTATATTGAAGTTTGAGTGAAATATAAATAAGTAAAGTCGTTAATAGTTAATAACTTTTCTTTAATGTTTATAGTTATTAAGTTTTCTTCACACAAAGCAATGTTTTACTGATGGATAGTCTGTTATTGTACACAAACCAAAACATTTTGTTACCATGTCTACAAATTTTAGAGAGCAATTAAAACATGTTTAATAATTAATCTTCATGCACATACACTTTGTATTTCTAGTCAAATATGTAAAGCAAATTTTTGTGATATTTAATATCAAGAATATGTAGTAATTCATGAACCCCCTGTCGCTAAATATACGTAAAATTTTTATGAATGCTTTACGGCTGGTTAATTTTTAATGGCTAATACTGTACTGTATTTGCGTAAGATGGCTTGAAGCCTGTGATAGATTATACAGGTCGTTACAGCATTACTAAGATAAAATGTGCACGTATTTCTAATGTTAACTCATTAATCAATTATATTTTTAAAATGTTTGACCTTATTTCAGGTTTTTCCCAAAAGGTTATCTCTAGATCTTTCGTAAGACGCCGTTTGAAACGCATGAAGCGTTTGTGGTTAAAATAATTAAAAATTGATAATTTCTTAATTACCTTACCAGTAAACTTGGTTTGAATAGAAAGCTCAAACAGAGATTCTTCTATTTGAATGAATAGATACGATTGGGCCATGGATTATATATTTTCACCGCACTTTCGCCTAGAGCTTAGTCTGTGGAAGAACTCGCAATACTCTATTAAGAGATTTAATCGGCTGTAAGGTTTAGAGCAGTAACACTGTAAAATAACATAAGCTAAAGTATTCGAATTTTTTTCTTGAGGTCAGCAGGTAACCTTGCATGATCGAGATAATATTTTGCCAAAAACCTGAAAAACATTGGCGTGTGGAATCGTTATGATATCAACAATAAACGTTTCGCGTGTCTCTGGCAATGACTCTGTCATAGGTCATTTGTTAAACAACACGTTGACAACACACGGTGCTCTCATGGAGGCCGTCAACGCTAGCCAGAAATATCAAGCTACCGGCAAAGGGCTTGTCATAAACATAAGCGGTAAACGTTTTGAAACATTTGAAGAGACATTGGAACTATTTCCAAACACTCTACTTGGATCTGCATCGAAACGAGCCGAATTCTTCAACACGAATACCGGAGAATATTTCTTTGACAGGCATCGAGGATCGTTTGCAGCCATTCTATATTTCTATCAAAGCAACGGATCGCTGATCAGGCCAGATGCAGTTCCCGTTCATGTGTTTTACAAAGAATGTGTCTTTTTTCAACTCCCAGAAGACATTGTAGATGAATTTCAAATCGAAAGTGGTGTTTTGGACGAAGAGGAAGAGCGTCCCATGCCGAACAACGCGATCTGTAAAATGGTTTGGGAAACCATGGAATACCCCGATACTTCACGCTTTGCCAAAACATTAGCTATTCTCTCAGTAATCATTATATCAGCATCATTGGTTATCTTTTGTCTGGAAACTTTGCCTGTCTTCAATCCACCGCCTCCAGAGTGTCCGGGAAATATAACATCGTGCACGGAAAAGGACGACTATGTCAATCCTTACGAAAAAGTTTGGTTTGTTATGAATAGTGCAATTATTGGTTATTTCACCGCTGAGTTTGTCGTTCGTTTCCTAACATGTCCAAATATTGCAAAGTTTGTTGTCGCTCCACTCAATATTATAGATATGTTGAGTATTCTTCCATACTACGTCACTCTGGCACTTCAAGGTATGTTGTTGCTACATTGTATTTTGTAATGTTACAATCAACCTTGTTACAAAAATAATCATCCTGCAAAGTTTAGTGTTTGACCTGGAGTTTTGTTTTATTCAAAATATTTAATACTCTTTTTAGTATTCATAATAATACCACAAGCTTACTGCGCATTACATCGTGTGTTAGACATCATTCATTTTTAGAAGAGGCTTCAAAAGTATAATAGGTTTCCGCACTTATATAGCACATACATCATTATGTATAGGATTTCCCTCACGTTAATTTTTCTGTCGCTACAAATAGATAGGACTGTTTTCTTTGTCATCATGACATTAGTTAAATTCCGCTCTGGCCACCTTATTATACAAAATCGACCCCCTGTCCGTTATCTGCAGGAAAGTTAACATGAGTGAAAAACGGTTTTAAAAGGGAATTAGTGCATGCTATGATAACTATTCAAGTTTTTACTAGTATTTAACAATGTACACATATCATGCGTGCGGCATTGAAAAAAATTGAAACTTACTGAAACTATTTATACCAATATCAGGATACATCAGTTAAATTTAGCTATATATTTGTATAATTAAGCGGAAAACCATTGAGCATTAATTTTTAGCTAATATGAAAACGTAGTATAAACAATTTCAAAATGTTTACTGCAAGAGCTTCACCTTTTTAACTCTAGTCAATTTGCAAAATTTGCCATTCATACACGCCACTTGAAATAGACTAGTTGTTCGCAAAACGAACTGCCGTATTTACAGATCTTATTTAATGCTTTATTATTTTAGAGTTGTAATGCGACGGCGTCTCTAATCAGGCACACACTACGCAGTTCTAGTCGGCTGATTTAATCGGATAACATGTCGATGTAATGTTAAAACAGTTTGATATTTCTCGATTTCAATATATCAAAAAACTAAAATCGCTTAAAACTATGATCATGCAATGCCTATAGACGTGACTTTTAGTCAAAATCGGACGACTGAAAGTACCTCGTGTTAGCCTGGCTCATATCTCATGTACAGAATAACACTTTAAGTTTTCTACTTAAGATTTCGTAAAGCAGAGCATATTTGTGTATTACATTGCGAATTAGCGGGTAATATTTTACAATACACGAATAATATATTGCACGTTGATTTCTGGAAAACTGAAAAACAAAAATTATGCAAAAGTTTACATATATTTTTGTATAATCAGTTTGTTTTTCAGTATTCCAGAAATCAACGTGCATACATAATGCCCATAAGCTTGAGGACACTGCACTGCAAATATTAACAACTATGCAGATAAAAAATACTGTAAATACGAAAAGTGATTAATATTCTTTTTTGTTATGTTGTATTTCTTTGCATGAAGATGCTTCGTTTAGCTCACGTCTCGCAAATAGGGTTACAAAAACAAAAGATATTAATCTGAACACTTTTAACCACAAAACGTTAACAAAATAGTGTGGATAACTCATAACGTCTCGTTTTTTCGTTTACATCCACGTTAGGTTATGTAATGTGTAGACGAAATAACATTGCCATCTTTACCGAGTGCCTCGTTTTCATGTTTGTTTTATTACCTTGCCATGCGTTAACACGATCAGACACGTCTAAACAAGCACTTGAACAACAAGAATGATGGTTGGAAGAAAGGAGACCATTCAAAAAACTAAAAACTAATAAAGTTAATTTTGACATTGGATGTGAAGATGAGAAAAAGCCTGGGCTTAGGCTAAAATTTATAAGTTCCTTTGATTTGACCAGTCTGACCGTATAAATGGCGAGCACCCTAAATCCCGTAGAATGTGATAATCGGTAAGGGCTGTTGCTAATACTTCAGTAAATAAATTATGTTTTTAAATCCTCACTTAAATTTTTCATTTTCAAGATGTCGGAGGCAGTATTGCTGTGCTTCGTGTGGTTCGTGTGGTACGCGTGTTTCGTGTGTTCAAACTTTCACGACATTCCCGCGGTTTACAGATCCTCGGAAACACGTTACGTTCTTCATTCAGCGAACTCATCATGTTGGGATTTTTCCTCTTCATTGGGGTGATGATATTTGGAAGTTGTATTTACTATGCTGAGCTTGGCGAAGGTAAGTTATTACTAATAATACAGTTAACAGAAGTGATGATTTGAGAACTCATCATATATTGGGAATATTGCACTATTGCATTGTTGTCAAATGCAAAAATGTTTAAATATAGCACTTATACACAACCGTTAAACTATTATCCTTACCATCAAGCCTCGCGTTGATGTAGTGCCTTCTCTTTACGTTTGCAAAGCCGCAATCGAACATGCGCTGGACAAAACTGCATGTTAGTTTTGCCATATGATAGGAACGAATTGTGATTTTATTAACAGGTTATGATTATCATAACCATTACTGAAAGCTTGGTTGTAAGGAGAATAACCTCAAGGAAAAACCCACATAAATCCATGATATTCAGACAGTTTCCAAAACATTGATGGTGATTTACTGGCTAATGAATACAATGAGCACGTGATGTTCACACAGGGAAAGTGTATTTCTGATAGTCCTGCACAAGATCATAATTATAATAACATTCTCATTAGTTTCCAAACCATTTTTTCGTTTCACCACGTAAGGTCTAGTAGGCTAATAAGTTAACTTGGTGATGTATTTAATATACATTAAGACTTGTTTAATTAACTAATTATTAAGTATCAAAAATATGTAGTTATACTGAATTCAGGAACTAAGAATAAACACTCTTATATTTTATCATAATGACAAAAAGAATACTTGCATAATCATAAATTTAATCGTGTCGCTTCAATTGAACAAAGAGCCAATTTCTTGTACGAATTGTTGATGCACTACTATAAATAACATTACAGACTGATACAGGAATATTTTCTCCACAGATTCTGGATTTGAAAGTATTCCTCATTCCTTCTGGTGGGCAATTGTTACCATGACAACCGTCGGATATGGCGATGTGTATCCAACGACATTCTTTGGGAAGATTACAGGTGGCTTTTGTGTTATTGCGGGTAAGGCCTCTGACCTAAGTCCTATTTTTATACTCATATTTGTAATATTCAATTTTTGTTCAATATGGATATGAAAATTAATGCACTTCGAAAAAATACAGACTTTTTAAGATGCAGTTTAATTTTGTGGAAAAAGCACGTGCTTATGTATTACTGCAAAGCTTTCAGCCGTAAATTCAAACTTAATCAGCAAACCGGTCAGCATCTTATAGGGCTGCATTCCATCCAGCTGAGTTCTTTTTCAACTCGTTCATATCAATAAAAATCTTAAACCCCGTATCGTGATGTTGTTTTCATTCCTGTCTAGTATTTCGTGCTTTAATCATTGTAACCCCCGCGTCCCACAATTTTCATGAATCCATAATCCCAACCCTTATTTTCCCTAGCATCCCGTTTCTTTTATTTTCAACATTTTATGTTTTGAGATATGGTCATGCATGACACACGCGTTGCACGTCACATTGAGTGAATATTAATGTTAAACGTGGTGCAAACTATGTTTTTTATTGGTTTGATTGACAGTTATAATTTGAGTTAATAACATTTGTGCAAGATGAAGAAATGTGCAAATGGAAATGTGTTATTGATGATTATGTCTGCGCATGAACGTAAAATCAGATTCCATGTCTATAACCGCAATTTTTGTAAAGTAAGATAGACAATAATTTATAGCAAAACCCGCTAAAAACATTTGCCCACTCTAATCTTTCTTTGTAAGTAGTCTGGGAATATGAAGCATAATGCACGTTTCTGGATTCTTTCAATGTTCTGCTAAAGATACGCGGGCAGGGCGTAATGGATTCCTGAGCTCCGTTTTCTAGCACAGGTTGGATACAGGCACAGTGGAAGTTAATGATATTGGTTACATGAACCTTTGTCCGTTTAAGTTGTACAAGAAAGAAGAGACCTTTGCTAGCTTTTTAAATTATATTGTTGACATGATTGTTCCATAACAAATTGTTGGAAACTGTGAGACGCAAGATCTTCGCATGGTGTACTGAATCCTCATGGTGTGCATAGTGATCTTTGCATGGTGTGCTACCTGATTGAACTGATCGATGTTTCTGATTTTTAAAATCAATTACCAGTTCTTTGTCTCCATTAAGTTGAAGTCTACTCTGGAGAGAACAACTCACAACGGTGTCATTACTCGTTTGTACTTAGCTTATGGAATTCTTGGACACGCTATAGTTGTATCGTTAACAATTTCCAACCAGATACATCCGTTATTTTAAGATCGTTTATCATTAGCAGGAAGAACCAGGAGCCCAATTTCGTTCCTTGTGGACCGCTGCGGAAACGCGAGCCCATATTCAGAATAGCAGTGATTAAAAGTTTCCCTCTTTCAAAACGGTCTGTGAGAAAGTCCACGTCCTATAGGAAAATATCTCTTGGAATAGCTAATTTACGAACTTTTCCCAAAATGATGCGATGGTCGATCAGGGCAAAATCCTTTTTGAAATCAACAAGGATTACTATTACTGCTGATCTTGGTCGCCGCTGGCCTGTGCTCATTGATGTCCATGGAAATAAGTGAATGAATTGCTCAAGATTTTGGGATAGCCCCATATTGATCGGAATCGATTATTTCTAGCGCTCCTGGGGAAATGTATTTTGATAGCTAAGATCTTCAGCAACATGGGAATCAGTGGAAGCTAAAGAGATTGGTCGAAGATGTATATTAATAATGCTAATAGGCTTCTGTTTAGGAACTGGCGTAACATCGGCATGTTTCAAGTTGATAAGAGCTTCTGTTGGAGAATAGAACTATAGAGAATAAAACAAATATCTTGGGAAAGAATTTCTGCGAAACACTTTGCAAGCCAATTTGAGGCACAAGGAACCGTTGGCTTTACGCAGATTCAATTTTCAAATTGTTATAAAAAATCATTTCCGTTGCCCACTCAAATTCATCACGCACTGTCGGTTGGTCAAGATTGTTTTGGATGATAGTTTAGTCCAGTGGTTGATATATTCCAGTATATTCTAAAAATGCATTATTAATTCTATCAGTAAGGTTAATTGGCACCCTGGATATCATTTTCCACGTTCTCCAACTCGAGCTGTGCTATTTGATTTTCAATACCTGTAGAAGGAACCAGAGACCCGTTTAACCAGAGGGGCATAGCAGTTTCTTCGAGATGATAAACTTTGATTTCAAGGAAGATACTGCTGAGCCTTTTTTTTTCTTTATTATTACGATTGTGGTACATTCGATATAGAATAACGTTCTTACTGTGAAATGTTTGCTTTCAATGAGCCTTTTAAATTCAGTGATAATCCAATGGCTTGCATGAAGCTTTTCGTCTTTAGCCGGCAGAATGATGTCTAATTCTGTTTTATGATATTTATATATAGAGTTCCCTTGTCTCCACAGGATGATGTAGAGTAGATAGAATGCAAATATCTCCCAATTTTCTTTTCCAGCGGGTGCCCATTTTTTAATGAGTTTCTTAGTTTGCATGGGTGTTAACATATCTTTCTTTTGGGTATAAAGTAAAAACATTATGACCGGAGAGTCAGAATGGAGGGTGGATTGTCAGGTAGCCGCTTGAGTAATATTGGAAGAAATTGTTTATAAATTTACTGTTTGTTCTTTCTAGTTGAAAGGTGAACTGACTGTTTCATTTTAAAATGCCTAACAAGGGACTTGATATCTCGCTTTTAGTTCTTTAATGGCACAACAAAGGTCATTACATCTACATAAACAAGATTTCGAAACAGTCCGATTTATTTATGTTACTATAGACTGTAAATCCCCTTGTGAGACTCCTTAATAATTCATAAAGAACACACAAGAGAAATCATGAGCGTGAAGGAGTCTGCATACTCTGATACAACACGTCCGCTCATGTTGTAAGTAGTACTTAGACTGCATGTACAGGGTGTATCAAAAAAAGGTAATCGAACTTTGCAGTGCTCTAGCGCGTTCATTACACAATCTACAGAAATCATTCTTTCGCAGGCGGAAAGACCATGCTTTTAGCTTTTGATTGTCATCATTTTTGTGAAATTTGAAGAAAGATTGGGCAAATACGAACGAAATGAAAATAGCCGGTCGAAATCGCATATTCCACCTCTGAGCATTATTAGGGCAACGAATAAGAAAAGAAAATTTCATTAATCATTTATCTGTCACGAGAAACAATTAACATCACTAATAAAATGCCCGAAGTTTACTACCTAAGCTAAAATTGGTCAATTGATTTTGTAATTTAATTCCCTAATGGGATTAAATTTCAACAGATTTTCAATAAACTCCCAACGGTGAAAAAAATGCGATTTCGACCTGCAATTTGTATAGCATTTATATTTGCTTGATTTTTTTTCAAATTTTATAAAAACGATGGCAATTAAAAGCCAGAAGCCTGGTCTTTCCAACTACGTAAGAATTATTTCTGTATTTTAAATATTGAACGCCCTAGAGCACATCAAAGTTCGATTACTTTTTTTTTGATACACCCTGTATGTTTAGATTTTCCACGTTCTAAGTTTCCCCCTTCTACTTAGCAAGAAACTTTTACTTTTCCGCTATGAGATCGAGATATTACATGTCTCAAACACTTTCTTATTCTTGTCGCCGCCTGGTTTGCTCCAATATTCCGATTAAATTCAGATCTTAGCTCAAGAATTTCTTCAATGTCCCTTGCTCTCCAGTTCAGTCTAGGCAAGGCAAGGCGCATGTAGTAGTATGACAGCCACATGATTATAGTGTTTTCTTCGATAAAACGTCTCGAATGATGTAGTTGTATAACCAACTTCATCAAATAGATACTTACTACTAAAAGTCGAGCCGATATATAGCTACTATAGGTACGCTAGGTGTACTTTGCAATGATCAAAACACTTAGGAACTAATTTTAAGGGACCGCTCCAATTATATACAAGCCAATGTATTGATCATGAACTAAATTATTTTGTAATACTCTATTTAAAAGATGAAAAATTATGTGGTAAATAATTAGGTCACTATACTTCTAATAGAAAACTGGCAGAATAAAACAGGTTGTGAACAATAATCCTTTAAAACGAATATGAATGGCTAATAAGCTTCCTGACGAAGTTACTAACTACCAGTGACTATACAAATATCCTCGGGAAAGTGATAATAGTTCTTGCTATCAAGTCGTGCCTTGATGAACGAGAATGTGTTGCATCATTACGAGGCTTGCTAAAAAGGACAATGGCTGTGCAATAGTGCTTGAAAAGTCGCATACATATAGCGGTTATTCTTATTCAATTTTTTCTACCATCATGCACACATTCAAGACATAATTGCAAAAAATGTCTTGCGAAAACGTTAGCAGAAGATCATAATTGTAGATTTTTTTCACAAAAGTGTATCGATAGCATTGGCCTCACAAGTCTAAATTGCGATGCAAATTGCAGAAAAACTGCCTCGTTTATCAAGATGCCTTTAATACATGGCTCGAATCGTAGAAGTCGTGTCTGTATCATTCATCTACTGAAATATACTGTTCATTTGTGAATTTTCAACTTTAATTTCTACAGCTGCATGTCCGTTTAAGAAAATTTATTTAAAATTATCATTACAACCATTTTCTAGGTGTTCTAAGTATTGCCTTGCCAGTCCCAGTGGTGGTATCAAACTTTGAGCAATTCTACCAGAAGGAATTGAATCGCAGACGACAGGAGAAAGATAAACGAGATGAAGAAAAGAAGAAAGAAAAAGAAAGAAAACGATTACAACAACTTGGTCTCCATGAAGCTTCTGAGGAGAATGAAGCATCAGCAATGTTAGGTAATAGCGACAAAAGTCGACCAAATCCCAGCAACGTTTAACGAAGAACTGAAAAATTTTTGTATTTCATGTCAGGTACTACAAAAACATTCAATTAAAGTGTCTTTTTTCATCGATTATGTATGCAAATGTTTAAACTTTATCAGGCAGAGCGCTAGCAAATAATTTCAAGAGCAATATGTTTACTGTTGCACACATCTCGCTGTATGCAAGGCTTCTGCAAAGAATATTGTATTTTAGTAATGAATGTCGTAAAAACTTTTGCGCTCCATTTTATACATGTATACGAGTTTTATTTATGTTGATTGAGCTATTAATTAAATTGTTTAAAATTCCTTGTTGAGAGAAACAATTTGCCCTCTATAAAGTATTTCGTAGTGTTGATTTTTGTTTCTTGAGACCAATTTCCTTGCACATCTTTGGTGGTCTTTATAAGAAATATTTAAAAAATAAGACGTTTCCCATTATGTATATTAGTAAATTTGTTAATTAAATCTAATTGGAACAATTTATTACTTTATAACAAATGCTTCTCATAAAAACGTTTGGAAAAATAATAATATAATACGCAACGACTCCAGAGCTATGTGTATGTAAGAGAGAATAGAACATTTTAAACGTCGTATGATTCATACTTTTCCTTAGACTTGTATATTGTTAACCCTTTATTCGTAATTTATATTAATGTAATTCTTGAAAGCTTATGGAATTATTCGGGGTTTCTTCAATATCATTATTTACTATTAGGATAAAAGTTGTTAATTAACTGTACATTGTAAATATTAGATAATCATTATACATCCGCTTAATCGGTACAATATATTGTAATTAAGATATTTGTAATCCAATTTTAATAAATGTTTCTACAACAAACCATTTCTGTCACTATCATATCAGGTGATCTGAAAACACCGAACAGTACTGACTCCAGCTATCAAATAGAAATCCATTTTGATACCATACTGAAATTTAATTGGCTTTCAAATTTCTGTATGCTTTACTAAACATGGGTAATGCAACATGCGTCGCGACAGAACTTCAACGTTTCTGACTCGAATGACCCTTCTGTTTATCTTTTATTCTGTATCAATATTATCGCCTCCCCGGTAGTGCTTTTACTTTAATTCGTACACCTAAACTTTCTTGCAATGTCTTTTTATTCAGTGTTATTGCGCATTTTACATAACGGTTTTTAGACCTTTAATTGTAAAACCGGGACGGGCAGTCGGGAACCTCACCATTGGAGATTTTATTCTTATCTCATCTACATTATAGATGGGAATTTCAGTCCTTTTATCAAATTCTTTCGCTCCGAAGTAATAAATTTCGTGGCTAAGTGTTAGGCCACATGTTTTGTACATGGAGAGTTGAACTGTGAGTTGATCCGCCTCCAGCTAACCTAGTAAGCTTTATTAACTATTCATTAGAATGGAATAAGACCAACTTGCCCTAATCCATTGAACGGGTTGTTTATATGACCCCGCTTAGCCCGGGTAACTCGGTCTATGGCTTACACCCATCGTAAATTTGTAAAGTCATACATATCATCTAAAAATAAAAAGGTCGTGATGCCTAAAGTATGAGTGGACTACGCACGCTATTCATCTAGAAATTTCGAGAATAAATCGCAGATCAGCTGTTGAAATAGTATAAAAGCATTTCTAAACAACTTATACCCAATCATTTCTCATTCATAAAGGTTTGGCCGTGTATTGGCCTGATATCTTTCGCACTGACACCATACTGCACGATGAAATTAAAACCAAGACAGATTTAACATTGTCATGACATTGTTAGGATAAGTGAATATATTAGACATATTATCATTAGTCAGCCATTATATTTGGCAATCACTTGAAACAAAAGCTATGCATGAGTATGAAAGATGATTTGAATATGAAATGAATTTGACAACTCACATGAGAATGCATATGGCCAACCCACTCCTATCTCACTGAACACATCAGAGAATTAAACATCGAGAAAAAAATTGAAAGATTAGAACACTAACGCAAGGTGAGACTATTATTTAATAAATGTTCGGTTATCATCTTCCTCTTGAATACGTTAGTTACATTATCAGGCAAAACGATCAAATCGTGAGCCAAACAATATTTGCTTGACACCACAACAATGTCAGTTGAATATTACGGTTCAATGCCTTCACAAGAATCAAGTGTATTGTCGTTTCATCAAATGCTTTCCACTCGGGTCTTCAATGTTCTTACTCATTAGCAATAACCGAACTATATTTAAAGCTAAAGTTATGTAAGTCTTAGAAACAAAATCAACAAACGATTTTGTGCGTATGTGACGTACATTCATAACATTCTTGCAAGCGATTTTGAAACATTTTAAAATTCCAGTCCATATGTATAGAGATGATAGCAGGATAAAATATATATAGCGTGTCTAAGGAATGTCATATATGATTTATGGTTTTGCCTATGTGGTTTTTAACAGTCCTATAAAATATCTTATTAATGGTATTTTTCTCAGCATATCTTGTAAACACACCACAAATGTCAAGTTTCTACATGTAGTTGCTATGTTTTTGTTACGGTGATGCCTTTAGTTTGAAAGCGAAACATGTATGCTGTACCTGCTTCAGTAACATGCTTTTCATTTAATCATTTCCTGCATTTGGGCTGCGTTGGGAATGATATCAGGACGACAGTGGACAGTATGGAACATAGAAGTTAGAATAACCAAGAAACAACATGATAATTAAAATTCTCGGCTATACGGGCATGATGGATACGACGTCCAATTCTTGCTCTACTGTCTGTGCAAGTTTGTCGTTCTAGCCACCGAGCGGTCCGATAGAATACTCAAACTGGCACAGAAATGATGTAGAAATATTTCTCGACGTTTCGGAAACATTTTTAACTATCTCTTCTAATAATTAAGTGCTCGGGAATCGGGGTTGATAATAATATGCAACATTATATGAGCTCATTTGAGTATGCACATGGTGCGAATACAGGCTCATTCGAACAAATCTTATACAGAAAGTAAAAGGCGCAAGAATCTATGTTTTCGCATTGTAATTATTTCAGCAAAATATTTATTCATACCTTAATTATAATCTGGTCTATTCCACACTATTTAATTATACTGACAGACCTCGTAGCGTTGATCGATATCGCGTAGAACGATAAGTCGCGGCTTAAACATATCGCACGAGTATTGCACGTGGTGAACTTATAGCTAGATATACATGCATGCAGCAGCCCCTCGCCACTAACTAAGAGCATGCAACTATATTTTCGGAATTACATGAAGTGGTTTCATAGGTTGTTGTCATAGCAACACGGCAATTGTTATTCTTTCTGTATATTTTTTCAAAATGACAAAATATCAGTTTTTAATCCTTGTTTTATTGACAATTTTTTTAAATGGCACAACATTTGTCACTGGTATGTTATTACGCCTAATATAAGCTTAAATTTGGTATAAAATACAACCTATTAATTACATTAGACGTTTTGAAATATTTATGAAACTAAATTTTTAACATAAACTTTGAGTTTGAAATAAAACCATTTCAAGCCAGTTTTGTATCTTCGCTCATATTCTTTTAGACGTAAAGTTCGTCAATATTTTGAAATACAGTAATAAGAAGACAGTCTTGCATTTACAAAACATAAACTTACTCTGGACAGTGAATAGACTGGAGGATTACGGCTACGCCGGCCTTTATAAGGCATTAAAACACAAGTATAAATACGCATTATCAACAAACTTACCTTGTATTTCACGCCATAGTCAAACCTTGGCGCTTCTCTGTATTTTGCCAGAATTAATCTCTCTTCAAGAGTCTTGTCGCAGTCGTACGTTTTCGTCTCAGTTCTCGCCTTTTTAGATGCCTGTAGTGTTTGCTACTCCTAATAGTCCGCCATAGTCTTGAGATTATAAATGACCACCCTTCGTTGGCTGTGAAAGTTGCCAAATCTTTTTGCAAAAATACAAAATATTGTAGTGCAAAAAGCAAATTTAGATATTTGCTGTCAGTTGAATTCGTGATAAATCAATCAACAATAAATTTTAAATCTGGCCAATCAGTGTTAACCACTCTTGATAGTCCGCCATGCAGATTGTTGGGATCAGTGTGAGCATGATGTCATGACCAGTGGTCATGACCTACAAAAAAATCTCATCCCCCTTCCCATGAACAGCGACTTTGAACTTCGCTTATGCACGATTAGTCACCCTCGCCCGGGCATACGCCCGGAACGGCGCTTCGCGCCGTTGGCTGGGGGGCAAGGCTTTGGGCCTCGTGCTAAGGGCTGGCCAAATGTTAGCGACGAAAGATGCGCCCGCCAAATTTTAGCCACGAAAACGTCTTGCAAATGTTTCCTTTGCTTCTACCGCCGGCTGATCAGGCAGGCGTTGAGCGAAAAACGTCCCTTACATGAACTACAACAGGTATTTGAACTAAAGTAAATGCCGCACCAAAACTAGTTTTTAAATTCAGGCTAATTATACCCTGAGTTTACGTAAAATTCACACAAAATTTATTTCGATTGTACAAGCTTTGAAATAATTACTGGGGAATCTTGTGCAGGTGAATCAAATCAATGCTATATTTTTGTTCCAGCAACTTTTGGGTTACAGTGTTATATTTTTTATTCATTCAATGTAATAAAAAATACTTCAGCCCTTGTGCTTTCCTGTTTTTATATGGGTGAAAGTGAAAGTGAAAGCTACGAACTCCATTGTCATCTTAAAATGTGTTTGTAAGTGATCAGTTTTAGGCCTCTGTATATACCCGAGTTTAGTTATCACACAGTTAAATAATTAATTCATGCATGCATGAGCTTGCCTGGCGGGCGAGAAGATAGCTATTCAAATTTGAGTTTGAGACAGAAACATTGTTTATGAGAGAAAACGAAATTCAAAGGAAATATAGATTGAAGGAGGAATAAATTCACAGTACTAAATAAATTGCATGTGTGGGAAATCTTAAAATAGTTGATAGTGTGCAGAGAAACAACGCATTTTCAGAATACAACAAGACAAGTTGATAAATTCATGGCTGTGAAAATATATATTAGGCCTAATTGCTCTTCTGAAAGGATAATTCTGAAGTCACACGCTACGTATTTCTCCTACGCACGCTATGCAAGCATTTGCCTTTGTAAATGATAGAAGCGGGCGCATGTATGTTTTAAATTTATCCCTGAATCTTTTAGAAAAGGTTGTTAAATATAAACCCAAGTGAAATCGGAGTTAAGGCTGCTTTCCATTTATTCGTTTTTTACAAGTACGAGCACGCACGTAAAAGTTTTTCTTCTAAGTATAGTTTGTATTTGACAAATAGCTATAGAATCCCTGACGTATTATATACTAAATTGTAGGAAATGCTGAATTCTCTCCATTAAAGCACTTGTTCATTTCAAATGTAATATTGAGATTGATTTAGACTTTTAATTTACGTGCGTATGTACGTACGTGTAAAAAACGCGTAACTGGAAAGCTGCCTTTACCTTTATGGTGTTTCTCACAATGAACACGATTCATTGCTTGCATTCTAATTGCGCCCTACAATACATGCACAAGTAATGTTACTGATGGAAATTAAAATGATTTTTGTTTCTTTAGAATGGCAGGTGGTGACGGAGTCCGATTTTCCCTCATTTTGGTCAATGTCATATTCCTGGTACGTTTTCTTCTTGTGCATTAGCAAAACTAGTAAAACCATAAATAGTTCCCGTCAGAGAATATTTATCATTTATATTGATAATCAAATAATAACCCTCTACCAAAAATATACCCTCCTATATGTTTTGATCATCATTACACATGCATTCCCATTGGAAACGGTTCTTCCATCCTACCCAGATTGGTGGTCTTACTTTGCTTGGTTTGGGGATCTGGGTTCAAGTGGAAAAGGGTGACTATGTTGCTATTGCTGATTCAGACACAGGACTAACAGGAGCGATTCTGCTCATTGTTGCCGGTGTAGTCACTTTTCTCATCTCTTTTGTCGGATTCTTTGGAGCGATTAAAAGGAATGCCATACTTTTATGGATAGTAAGTCAATCAATAAAAGTTTATTTGTTTTTGTCACGATCAAAATACGAATAACATAGTAGAAAACAGGAGCGAAGTGTTCCTTCATACATAATTATTTTTACCTTGTTCCGGGAAGACGATTTGAGTTTTATGTCAAACCGATTTGGGCGAGAGGCTATAACTATACTCATGTCCCAACCAAAGTATTTGTAATTAGAGTTCATGTTTTACCTTTATACTGGTAACAGTATGATCCCATCTGGAGCCACTAACCTATATGTATTGATAGGCGCTCTGCATTTGAGTGGTTGGTTATAATAATGGAAAATAATAAAGTACTGCATGGAAATAATAGGGAGCTTTAGATTTGACTACGGCTACGGCTACGACTACGAGACTTGATGGCGTGTGCAGAAGTCGTAGTCGTTCTCGTTTCTGTTCGAACTTTATTTAGAAGAAAAACAAGCAACGAGAAATGAAGTTTCCGTAAATTAATTTTTATATTGTCCATAACTCTCTCTACAAGGTTAGCTCTTTATGCGAAGAACAGTGTACGAACTAATTGAAAGTAAGTGTAGAATAAAAAAACAAACAAGTAAGTGTTGAATAAAAAAAACAAACCAGATAATATTTATAACGAGGTTGCAACTACAATTATATTTCAAAGTTTTAGGACTACTAGGACTATATATTCAAGAATATATTGTTAAGAACATAAAAAATCACAAATCTATATATGACACATAAGTACAAAAATTGCTAGCTAGAATTTCGCGGTGTAGTTCGCTTATGTTTGTTTATGGTTTGTTCATATATCATGTATCCTTGATAGCTAATTAAGCAACAAAGTGCACCTCAAAATTTCCCGTTATAATTACGCTACTGCTTGAAAAAAGACTTTGCATAAACGCTAAGAATATGTCAAATATTTCTACCGATAATTTTTGAAGAAACGCAAACGTAAACTAACTTTCAATAGTATTTAAAAAGTCGTAGTGAGGACTACGAGATTTCTGCAAAATGTCGTACTCAGATGAGCGACGGCTACGACTTTTTCTCGTTAGTACGAGATGGCGTCAGCATATGGCGTGCACTTGGCGCAAAAATGACGAATCTCGTAGTCGTAGCCGTAGCCGTAGTCAAATCTAAAGCTCCCTATTAGTTTTGTAAGAACGAGTCAAACATTGATAAAGTATGTTTCAAAAGGCCAGTGACAAGGCCTATATATAATATAGTCAGTTTAATTAAGTTATTTTTGTTTGTTACTTGAGGTATTTTGCCCACTAAAATTTTATTAACTAAAACTATTTTCTAGTTCTTCTCCGTTCTACTCCTCATTGTTACCATAGAGATTATTGCTCTCATTCTCGGAATGGTATTCAGAGAAAAGGTCAGTATGATTCTTAAATTAAACGAGACTTACCTGTAAGTTGAAGTTTGATTTGAATCCTACTAGTCATCAGTCAGGAACGAAGGAGTCACATGAGAAGCGCGCACGTGCTTCGCTGATCAGTTTTTAACGTGAGCAGATGCAAGAATTATAGAACGAAGAGTCATGGGAGGGGGGGATATAATTTACCACTGGGCATGTGACTCCGTAGTGACGTAGGCTGATGACGTGGTAGAATTGATCATCATCATCTACACTTTGGTGTAGAGTTGACCACAAATGGGCCATATATTACATGCACAGTTTGGCCTTTTGAATGACGGGTTTTAAGGTATATTACGACTCTTGCAATTAAAACGCTAACAAGGGAAATCAAGCACGCATATGCAATTGAAGGTCGATATTTTTGCATTATAAATTTGAAAATGCTAAAAAAAGCATTGACTTACTGACCTCGAATGACGTACTGATGCCTGTAATTGATTTTTCTATAGTGGAGGTTTTTCAATAAAAAAATTTGTAATACAAAATAAACTGTCTTTAATAAGAATACCGTATCTTGAGAAAACAAAAAAAAAAACAATTGATGAAAACAGCATGAACAGCATTGACCAACGATCTGTTGTTAACAAGATTGTTCGGTTTTGCCAACAATATTTTTCAGTAATGTTGGACATGAGCCTGAATTAGCCCGAATCATGTTTAAAAATGTGAATAGTATATCAATATGACCGAATAATGTGGGTGAACAAACGTTGTTTAATCCTGTTTTTACCAACCCTAGAATACGTTGTACGTCTATAATTTAAGCCACCTGCGTAAGTTACGTACATTTCACAATCCCATGGCAAAGTGTCAGAAGAACGTGAAGCAAATGTTTTTAATGTTTTCACCCACTTTAATATTTCATTCGAGTACATTTCATGTCACTCGTATGTAGAAATGGATCCAATAACGTTTCATGTCAACTGGAATTTGCAGGATTCAGCAAATTTGTACAGCATTTGCGTACTATTTGGATTGTGTAAATTAGTTTTGCCAAAATTTTTCTGCTACCTTTTGTAAGAAGTCTGCAATGGTCATGGAAAGCGAAAAAAATTATTCGATTACAGGTTGAAGATGAACTTCGTGAAGATATGCGCAAAACTATCAATGAATACGAGCATGATGTTGAAGGCGTAACGAAAGCATGGAATTGGGCACAACAAAAGGTATAAGTATTTGCAGATTTTAAATAACAGATAAAAAATAATAGAAATTCATCATATTCTGAATTAACATCTTTGGCTTTGCCAAAAAGAGAGATGCGAAACTAAGAACCTAAACAATTAGCTAGTGCATCATAAATTTCACTTGCACATTCCACAAAAAAGTACTTTCCTAGGGAAAGTTTAGCCAGCACGACAATTTAGGCTTGCTATACAAAAGATTTTCATGTTGATTGACTGTAAAATATATCTATCAGTTATAGACCCGAAGCGAGGGTGATTCAGCAAAATATAAACCCAAAGTGATGATATTTCCTGAAGGCTTTAGCCCCGAGGGCTAATATTTTGCCGAATCACCCAAGCGGAGGGTCTATAAATGATATATTATACCGAAAATATATAACTGTTCAAGTCCAGGACAACTTGTCAACATACTTCCGAGAATACGAGATTTCGTTTTTCACTCAAATAAACAATTTTTCCAAAGTTCTTTGCCAAATGGCAACAAGTAAATAGTGCTGAGTAATTCTGCCGTCTTTTGAACATCCTGTTTTGTAAAATTTCCAGTGAAACCACTTAAAAAACACCGTAGAATATCCATATACTCTTGTGTGCTCCCGCCATTTTAATCAGCGCGTGTAGCTCTCGTCGGATGTCACGTGAGATTATTCAAAAGTCGAATCTCCCTGGATATTCGGCCGAATGGGGGATTCGGCTCGGGGAAAAAACCTAGGGTCAGAATTTCCTATAGCATGGTATTCGCTGAAAAATACTATGGACACGTGCTACTAATAGAACATTCTGATTGGACTAGCTAAGTATGAGGTATAATATTTTATAGAATTTTTGCGTGTAGAATCGAAGAGGCCTAGGTTCGTCTCGTTTCTAGTAATTTAGGCTCAAATGATAAACACTCAGTCCAGGTTTTGGACTGAACAAACCAGTCAGAAATATCATTTTTGCACGGCCTAATATTCAGGCTACCTTCTCTTTATCAAATGGATCGACCATGCGCGAGTGAGTGCTTTACCAGCTCACAAGTCTTTATATAATATTACTTACTTACAATGTTTCGATCTATAGTTTGAGTGCTGTGGTGCTAACAACTACACAGATTGGCGATTTTCTAATACAGCATTCAACAAGGATGGTCGCCATAATCTTGTACCTGATAGCTGCTGTAAGGACGAAAAAACAGGATGTGGTGACTTTAGTGGTACAAGCTTTGTAGATGATGTCAACAAAGATAAAGTGTACACAAGAGTATGTTGCATGAAAGTATTAAAAATATTTAGCCACAACCTGTGCGGATCGGGTGATAATTTATTCTTGATGGGAAAATGATTGTAATACACGAGAAGGAATGTTTTATCGCGTTTAAAAAGCGAAGTGCAACCGGGTGTTTTTGATATGATAAAACTCGTGACGATCCTTCGAGTGTAGTAAATGACTTAAAATACACTGCATTTTCACCTCACATGACGTATTATGCATGGATGACATATGTTTCTCCAGTAATCTTATGAATTATTATGAGCAATTGAATTCAATTTCAGTGGAAAATTCGGTTCAAAAATTATTTTAAACTTTATCATAGTAATAATGATATTTTTATGATGACTATCGTAATGTCAATTTGTAGCTGTGAATTTGGATGTAATGGCAATTTGAATGTGATTGAGTTTTTGAGTGTGGACGTTTATGTTGGTGTGTATGTGTGTATGCGTGTGAATGTGGGAGTGTGGATTAGGATGCGATTTGGATTTTGACGTGAGCGTGATCCTGAACATTGACGAGGATTCGGATGTGAATGTTATGATACTTACCAAAGAATACCGATTTTGTATAATTTAAAAACAACATTTGGGATTGGTCATAATTTAGCTGGAGAGATGGAGAGGAATGATGATAAGTCATCCTGTCTAGCCTCAACGGAAAAAAATATGACCCCTGGTCTTGATGGTAAATATGAGTTTATATATCAATTTTCATTTTATATTTCGTAATCGATGTTGTTTAAATTTTAAGGATAGGTTTTTGTACAGCGCGACTCAAAGAAAACCTGAGAAGGCATGCTTAAAAGAATTAATTGCAGCAATTCAGAAACAGAAGGACACCCCTCTATATACTGTCTGATATTTTATAAACCCCTTTTTTGACTAGTTAAAAATATGGCCCCTGTTTCCACCTCCGCACCCTTCCTGCTAAATTATTACCACCGCTTAAGAACGTCATGATTACCAAATGAGTGGAAACTAATTTCATATTTTAGGGCTGTTTCAATGAATTAAAAGAATTTATAAAAGATCATCTTCTAATCATTGGATTGGCATCATTGTTCTTTGTTATCTTAGAGGTGAGGTCATGCAATATGTGTTTCTGCATAATTACGGAATGACGAAGCAATAAAATTACTAGCATACATAAAAATCTGAAGATTAGAGGATAACACGAGGAAATAATTATCACGACGATATTGAAATTATACTTTCAAAGATTTTTTTTCTGTTGGCGCCTTAGATATTTACATATCAGATGATATGACTTACATGTTCACTTTTGCACCACACAAAAAGTTGAATGCGAGTCACGTCTTGTGTATCTAATTGAGTAAAGGGTTGTATAAAGATGTGACATTTCAAATGTCATTTCCAGCAGATAAGCCAGATGAACAATGGCTCTTTCAGTCATTGTCATACATCAGAATTACAGTCACATACAACATCACGTAAATCACTATTAAATTTTTTATGGTGATGTCTATAAATGCCAACTAAATGGCAGAAATTTTGTCATGTTTATTTACGCTGAATTATTAGTTATAATTATGCCAGATTTTGTCCTATTATAAGCTTAAATTTCTTGCGGGGTTGTTATACAGGAATGATTTTTGAGCTGCCAAAATTATACGAATTTTCTGACCCTGTTTTTTTTATAAAAAAATACCTTAACAGTTTAATGGGCAAATGAAAACCAAACATTTATGACTTGCACATAGCATGTTCTCTTTCTTTGAAAGTATGAAAACAGTTTTTTAAGGTTTTGAAAATTAAAACTGTAGATTAGCAGATTCGATCTGCTCGTTTTCACATTTTATCATGGCCCTTAAACCGTTATCATAGTATCCTTATTGTGATTGCCTGTAGTGCATCCATTTTCACGTCTGTTGAAACGATTTGAAAACAGTGTCTGGAGCCTTTTTAAAAAATCAAACCGCTAAAATATCCGTACCCATGATAGGTCATGAACATTTACGTAAACTAGAAAGGTGAAATTGGTAGCGTGGTAGTGCAAATTTTCACAACTATATAATTTTGGTTGACTTTACTCTTTTTTAGCTTATTGTTATCATTCTGACATATGTTTTGGTGGTAAAAATTGGCAGAGAATCGAAAGTGGTTTAATTCATTCAAAACAATATTGTAGACACCAAAACTTCAAGCACTTTATGCATTATAACTCTAGTACTTAGATACTATTAATTAGCGATAATCAATTAGGCTACGTGCACACGGAGTCGTTTCCGAGCGTTTTCATTCCGAGTTGCTTCAAAAAGCTCCCGAATTGTTTGCACAATTTAATGAAAACCAGCATAAACCTGGTCTAAGGACAAAAACTAAAACTTCATGCGATGAGAATTTTTATAGTTCATATCGTTTTCATTTTGACTGTTGTGAGAACGCTCGGAAACGACCTCGTGTGCACATAGTCTTAATTACCATGCTGTAAACACTGTGCGCACGATGGTTTTTCAAACTGCACATGCTGCTATTTTAGATTCAATCTATTTGTAAAATTTAGTACAATTTAACACGAAATACAATAGAGAAGATGACATCATTTAGGTCATTTTTGAAGCCGACGTTAAACAGCCAAAGATGGCTTTTTTTTTCTCTAGGAATATAATATACTTACATTTCCTAAAATGTCTTAAATATCACAAATATGTCAAATCTTCGCAGAGGCTACATGTGCACTTTAACAACACGCATGTCTGCCGTTGAAATAAACACTTTAAAATCACGTTTTATGTTGTGTTTTTTATATGAATAGGCTGTTTGTTGCTCTTCGAGTCCGTTGGCAAGCTCAACATTTTAACGGCATATTTCACGGGATGAAAATTAAGTTCGCAATAAATTTGCAACGGCCTGCAAATTTGTTGCAAAGTTAGTGCTTGAAATTGGCAATGGTTGCCAACTTATCTTTGCAACTAGATACATTGGCAACATATTTGCAAACATCTTTGCACGCTGTCGATTTTATTAGCATATTTGTAACACCTTTGCACACTGTTGCCAATACAAAGCGAATTTGTTAAAAAAAATTTTAAATACTGCGTTGACAAATGCAAGGCGATAGACTTCGATAAGCTTTTTCTTAACTTCTAACTTGCATTAACATATTATTTCAATTACACTTGTCGAAATAGTTCAATATCCTGACAATCTCTCGCGTGATCAAGTAGTGAGCCCGTTTAATGTCTGTGATGCACTGTAATTTCACATTCTTAACAGCGTATTTACAACTACACAATGCTTATACAAAAAAATGGCCGCGTAAAATATCCAAAATATTATAGATAGGTATAAAACCAATACAATCATTTCAACACATTTGCAATAAATTGGCATATGTATTTGCACACTGAAAAACAATAGCAAATTTACTACCATATTTGCATCATATTCACATCATCTTTGCAATAGCAGCCAATTTTTTATACAGTTATACCGACGTTAGCACATTAACAATTACGTGCTTAATTAGCGGAAAAAAGAGACTTTCTATTTTTTCAGAGCACGAAGGTAAAAGATAGAAAAAATAGCGTGTTGAAATCATGTCGCTAACATTATTTTCTAGACAATGACAATGGGCGAGTTTTCATTGCATATTCCTATATCCATTTTGCCTGACAAATTTCTTTTGACATCATCTCAAATCAGGTAGTTTTAAAAAAATATACACATACACGTATATTAAATTATTTATTGATAAACAAAGATTGGTGAAATGATTACTTTTATGCCAACACATTTGCAATAAATTGGCATATGTATTTGCACACTGAAAAAACAATAGCAAATTTACTACCACATTTGTATCATATTCACATCATCTTTGCAATAGCAGCCAATTTTTTATACAGTTATACCGACGTTAGCACATTGACAATTACGTATAGCGGAAAAAAGAGACTTTCTATTTTTTCACAGCACGAAGGTAAAAGATAAAAAAATACGCATACGCGTATACGAAATATGCAAATATGCATACGCGTATACGAAATTATTTATTAATAAACAAAGATTGGTAAAATGATTACTTTTATGCCAACACATTTGCAATAAATTGGCATATGTATTTGCACACTGAAAAAACAATAGCAAATTTACTAAACATACAAATACAAAAATAATATATAAATACTAAACATACAAATATACTACCCAATTGCTATCCAATATAATCTGCTAAGAATCTGCTGAGTTCAGAGATCCTTTCACCCTAAAGTCCTAAACCTCGCCCTTTTACTGCCCGCATCTGCAGGTTAATGATTCTTGGCGGGAAAATTAACCAATCACATAGGTAGTTTTACCGACAAAACCGCGAACTTCAGAGGACAAATTCTTTTTTTGAAAACACTAATTACAAGCTTTTTAAGCATGAAAATGCTCAAAATCACACCGTCTAAGCGTTCAGATAAAGAAAAAGAGGTGCTATACGATTGAGAAATTAGAAATATACCGTCTTGTATGAAAAATATTCGGCGATTCAAGCTTAAACGTGCTGGAAATGCGAAGTTTATTTTGAATGACACAAGGATTCAGGGAAGCTAAATGGCAATCTCTTCTTCGCCCAAAACGACTCTACTTTAAAGTCAAATTAATTTGGGTATCAAAAAGCAAGGTTAGTACGATTTGCTAGAAACGTAGTTTCTTTATTTTTGTGTCTAGCAATTTGTCTTGTAGTTTTATATCGAAATACGTTGTCAGAAATATTCTGATGTATGCTGATAGTATTTCCTGTGTTTAATCGTGAAAAAAACTAAATTATGAAGCATGACTTTGTCCGTACTGGACTGTAGCTTTTCAGTCCAGAAGGCCTTAGTATTCCATTTAATTTTTGCTATTCTTTAGCTTTATGACGAGTTATACAAATGTGTAAAAACAGTGTTTTTTGCTGTCTGTTTTTTTAACGTCAGAATGAAACATGAAATATATATCAGTAAGTTTAATTTGTTTATTATAATCTTGATTTAAACCTTGTACCCAAGTCTAGCATAAACATAATTATTCAATTTTAAGCTATGAATCCTGGGGATATAATTTTACTTACATAATTTTTGATATCATAATGAATACTAAGGTTCAAGTCTTATTTCATGCTTGTATTAGGTGCAATAATCTCCAGAACATGATCCCCCTGGGTGATAAACAAGAGAATAAAGTTCCTTGCTTGTGAATAAAATAATTCTTGTCCCCTTTTGCTTCATTTACAGCATTGTTTAGGACTACAGTAAGTAGCTATATGTAAATGACTGAATGGCTATTATATACTCATGAGAAGATAAGCTGAGTGAAGGAGGAAAACACTGACTGAAACCTTTTCAAGTATCTACATTATCCAATCAAGGTTGGTGAAAAACATGTTAATTTTCCATGTCCTTGATAAAAATCAAAGTTTGTCTAATCCCTCCTGATTGATGAGGACAATTAATTTATAAGTAAATAAAGAGGTTGATCACTATTTGTTTGAATACAAAAGATCATTTTACATCATCCTTTTGTTTTCATTTCCTTGTAAAATGGTAATGTTAGCAGAATCTAAAACATGATGATGTTGTAATATAAACTTACAGGTATTAGCAATTTGCTATTGATATTTGAAACTATCCTAAATAATTTACTATATTTCAATTTAGGTGGGCCCTGAAAGCTCTTAGTACCCCGGACATAGGTCTATAAAAGGTCCTGAAGGTGGGGAAGGGGAGGTTCTATTACCATTTCTCAGCCAAATATTTGACAAAATTCCATTGTCCCAGTGACCTATTGTCCCTGTGGCTGTCAAATCTTAGCTGTATTCCAGTGAATTCTAGTCCCAGTGCATGCAAACCTATGTTCCCAGCCAATTCTCATTGTCTGATACAAGCACACAATTAGTCATAACTAGTATAACACGAAACTTCGCCCAGCATTTCCTTGATTGCAGTTGCATTGTGTCACTTAAATCATAATATGACTTCTTTGATAGAATTTTTAACTGTTCTTTGTCCAGATATTTAAATTTATTGAATATCCAAATAACACAACGTGCAGCATCACATCCCATAATGACTTTTGAACAAGCTTTATGTATTTAAAAGTAATCAAACTACAGGGCATATAAAAAAAGACTGAACAAGTCTGAAATCGCTCTCCAGGTTTGTAAAGCACCTCAACGTACGAAGTTTTTATTGAAATAGGTTGTTTAGGTACTAATAATGTAGTGTAATATTAGAATATTAAAATAAGAAGAAATTTAAAATTTCAAAACCCGGGGGGGGGGGGGGTTGTGTCCTTTACAACTAGTTTAAAATAGCTTGCGCACAAAACTTTGATGCTTAAAAGTAATTTTGATTCAATGGACGGGAAATTTATCCAGTGTTGCATTGCTGTTTAAAATTTCAAAAAATTTGCTTGAGTCTAAGCCGTTCAAAACGTCGCGCAAACGTCCCTATTTTGAGAAAAATCAGCTTTATGCAGGCTTAATTAATGGTGTACCTAATTTGCATGCGGCTCCCAAGAGACATTCAGTTAAAATTAGAACTTTTCTTATGAAAATCGATTCTTATTTGGAAAAATATGAATTGCTTATTTGGAAAAATTGAAGTGCTTAGACTCCAAACCCCTTGAAATTTTGCAGAGCAATAAAACACCTCACAAATTTTGGATTGACCACCTTAAAATTACTTTTAAGTGTTTAAATATTGTGTGCGAGGCATTTAAAATCTGCTCTAAAATACGCACCCCACCTGGATCTGAAGCATTTGAATTTCAGAATTTTTTCGTTTATTCTAAATCATAAGTACCAAACAATCCATTTTGATAAAAAAAACTTCATACTTTGAGCCGCTTCGTGACGTTGGGAGCGATTTCAAATTTGTTCAGTTTTCTTTTATACACCCTGTATAGACAAATTTGCCTGACAATGTTTATTACGTTGCTACCCAATTCCCATCTTTTAATTATTCACATGGTTGGATACCATTGTTATACTTTGCGGAAGAGTGCATTAGAACAAAAGTAACCAAGCATACGAATGATGAATACGAGTTATTCACTCATGTCCATACTTCTAAATGTAGTTACTTTTGTTCTCTGTTACGCTGCCGCAAGCTAATATAATAGTAACTGGGCATGTGAGTGATCTCAGAATGTGAATTGGGTATAAACAAACGTTAGCCAAATTTGTCTATTGCACATAAGTGAGGAGGCCTATACACTATAGACTATAGTGAGTAATCATAACTTACGCACATACATGTGCTGTTTCAATTTTTTCTATTGTTATATGCCACAAAAAAAGCCACCTTATAGACTAATTATGTAGTGTCAGACGTTGTGTTATTTGCATATCGAATAATTAATGTTCAATATATATACCGAGAAGGAGCAGAGTTACAAAAATGTATCAAAAAAGTATTATATATTATGGAAATTTATGTGATATTTGCAATGTCATGAAGAAAGAACTTGACAAAATTCGTCTTCCTGAACGCATAAAAGCGTAGAATGCAGGATTCATAAGATTGTCCCACTCCAGTAACGATTTAAGCTTAATTTCAAAAAGATTTTTTGCATGTGGGTTCAGCATAAGTACCAAGGACTTTAAATTCTAACAAGAGCTTGATTTTAAAAGGTATACTTTTTTTCTCATTCGTCATAGTATGACGATCCAACTCACGATTAATTTACGGAGTATCTAAAAAGTATACCCTATCAAAATGAAATCAACCATAACCATTGCAGAAATTTGAGAGCTTAGATAGCTTTGAATTGCTAGATGTATAGCCTATGCACATTAATTGGATATTATATATGGGATATTAAAGACAACATAATACAATATGATTGTTGCTAATTTCATTTTGAAAGTGTATACTTTTTTGAGACAATCTACATTATAATTTGCTGGTTAAAAGGTAATTCTTATTTTTCTTCCGTTTAGATATTCCTAACGAAAATTGCATCTACTCGCCAACTTTAATTTAATGGATAATTATTGTTATCCACATTTGCTTTTTGATCTTTGAACCTTAGAGACTAGTAATTTACAATCTGTGAGTCATTTCCATAATCGCGCGTCCTATGAAGAAAACAAATCAATTGCCTGAAAGTCGCTATTGTTCTAAAAGTTGTAATAACACCACTTTAACATGACTTAAACTTACGGCTTGGTCAAACGAGGATGATGATTGAACAAGGTTGTAAGATGAAATTATTCTCGTTCATGTTATTTTACGTGATATTGATTTCAAGCATGACTGATTATACAGCGTGTGCATGCATGTGTGTGCATGTTGTAAAACTCTGAGAAAATACAGGATGCATAAAAAAAACTTAGCCCTTTGAAATCTAAATTATCTGCAAGCTATTAAAGTGCTGCTCTGAGTCAACCATCCTGGACTGGTTGAATTCTCGTCAAAACGTGTGGTATATTCAACGTTCATTAAACAGGTTTCAAATTAGTCAATTAGGGTCCAGTTTATTTAATAAATTTAATTTTAAGCCAACACTTTTTGTGCGCAGATTTTTTCAAAATTTGTGCGCAGAAAAATGTCTTTCTGACGGTAATCCTGATACCTAGGTCGGGTTGTCCACTGTCCACAGCATAACGATTTATCAAACTGGCACAGATTAAAAATATAGATTTAAACTTTATAAATTTAACTTACCTTTTGACAACTGTTTATAGCCATTTTAGGCCGATTAGTTTTGTTTTATACAGATTTGTGACAGAACTGTCAACAGGAGACTAGCAACAGGACACGAAGTCCCTTCAGTTACTAAGGCTGCGATTCCTTTAGAAACCTGTCAATTCGTATGGTCACCCTAATTAGTGTATTATTGTTCTTAGAGAGGGGGAAAACGGAGTTCGCTGAGAAAATCCCTCGAAGCACAGGGTTCTGATGTGAAAATAGAAATATTTGCATAGCATGACAAAACATTCGGGCCAGCTTTGTCATCGAGAATTGCAACTCTCATCAACTATCATTCTCGTTTGCGATCAGGCCTTTAAGTTTGGTCGATAACTCTCAATGCATGTGGATGCGTGTATATCTCATGTAACAATAATAGCATATTCATTATAATGCAATAAATTTTATCAGTTTAAATTGATGTTGAATATAAAATTTCATCAGTGTTGGTTATTTTGTTTTTTGGGTGTTAATTATAACACATAATAAGCGGCAAAGAATATTGCATGCTGCGTATTGCACCTAAAACTGTAGGGTATATGTTAACTAGAAACGTTTAGAACTGTAGTCTGTTTTTTGGTCGCTTGCCTCTTCTTATCTGTGATCGTTTTTCATTAACAACAATTGAAATGAGTTCTTAAAGTGCTTATATCACAAAAATTTTTTTTCAAAATATGAATAAAAGAGCAAAAGTTAGTTAATACTTTCTTTAACATTTTTCGGATTTCTCTTTTCATTCGCGAGATATGCGGCTTAAAGCGGCCTTTTTCGTGAAAATGTCGCGTATCAAGAAGAGTCTGGGACGAGCGTGGTGTGACGTAGCTTAAGGACTAAGTTACGACGCACATTATACATTTGGTATATTTTCTCCGGCATGTCAGGCAATAGCTCGGATTCGGAAAGCTCTCACGGTTCCCAGTGTGACTCAGAATACAATTATATTCCTGGGTATATTATAGAGGATGAATCAAATGATACCAGTCACGAAATTGGAACTCTAGAAGCAGTTGATAGCGAAATTTTAGGCGATCATGATGCATGCCTTTATGCTGATGAACCTCTAGCCGACGAAGAATGGTACGCGCAATATTTAAATAAATCCGCGAAACGCAAAGAGCAGAACGAAATGCTGCAACGACGATTAGACGGCCGTGAAGATGTTAAATCATGGTAAGCAGTAATATAGATTTTTCTTAGTAAAATATACGTAAAATATAAAGGCATTGAGCATGTGTGGCATATATATTGTTGATACCCAAGGCGAATCAAATGAGTGGACACATCAGTTCAACAATCTGAGGTGTTTGTTTTCGGGCTCGCTAAATTGCGCTTGTAAAATTTATAGGACTCGCCTTTTGTAGCGAGTAAATATCACTATTTATTAATAACGAGAGGGTCTTTCTACTATAGAGTAATCGTGATTGCGTGAGACGAGTTGTAAACCACACTTCCCCTTACCCCATATCTTATTTCACATTTTCACAGGTGTAAGTGCGGTCATTGTACAATAACACACTTACAAAATACTGACGAAGCTTGGTGCTGTCAAGAGCTGGAATCTTGTAAGGACGTTCTGAATGACAAGATGATTTTAGAAGATGTGCCAGAGCGGCCGTGCTGTATCACTCTACACCCAGCATTCAGACGGGTTTGTTTGGAGAAATGGGCTCTAAGACACCTGGCGCGAAAATACAAGACACGCGACCAAAGAAGATATAAACAGACTGGTTCAGAGCAAACGTATGTGTTCTTGTTTTAAGCTGTATTGCTTGTCTATTTTTAGTCACTAAATGACGTTCATTTATAAATACATACGATTGAACTAATTCGCTATTTCTATTCTTTATTAGGTTTTTACGCAGTGTTGCCTACAGAGAGTTTACCTTCATGGTACATGGATACTTAGGTGATGAAAGGAGAGCACTACCAGCATGTGCATACAATGCAATCAGGTCAACTTTTAGTGATGAAAAGGAACAATTTAAAGGTTTTGATGATGAACCTGCTTGACATTCATTAAATTCACAATGCACTTTTATTATTAGACCTATATTATAGACCTATTGCCTTGTTCACATTATATTATACAGAGATTAGCCTTTTATGTAGACATTAGACTTTTGTATAAAGCTAATTCAAAAAAGGTTGTCCTTCGGAAATCTAAAATTCAAATTACAAAATACAAAATACAGGAACAGCATGTCACAACATTACTCACATGAGTGGACTTTTAACATCCAGTCTGATATACAGTTATACACCATACAAGAAGGTATTTTCTTTTAAGTGGAATATTTCCAAAGAGATATGTTTACATTTGAAGCCCATCACAAAGTATTTTGATCTTATACTTTGTGTTTTGGAATTTAGATTTTGTATTTTTGCAGGACAACCTTTTTTGAATTAGCTGTATACTTTAAAAATGCTAGAAAGAGGAACAATCATTGCAACAAAATGTCTCTGTCATTTCCCACCTATGTCCAATCAGGGCTGTAACTAAAACGTTAATTGGGGGAGGGGGTGCATATTCATATATTTGCGTTCTGCCTGATGAATTCCTTTTAAAATCAAATGTAATGACAACTGATTTCAAAAGAAATTCATCAAGCAGAATGCAAATATATGAATATATGAACCCCCTCTTAATTAAAACTAAAGTTATGGCCCTGTGTCCAATGTTTCTATGGGGTAGGTGGGGCGTGATAAATGCTCAATTTATTAATGTAACACAGATTTCCTTGTCATGAACAATGCTTATGATCAAAATTTACTGAACAAAAATATTAATATTATATATACATTACAGAAATATGTACAATACTACTTCATATTTTTTGGACAGTCAAGAATGTTTTTGTGCCCTTTCATCGGGTTCTTGCAAACAGAACATTTGGGCTTAGACCTTGTTTGAGCCACTGCAGGAGTTGGTGGTTCAAGCTCTGTCACTGAAAAAAGATATTATACTTATTAGCTAGTTATATAAATAAAAATGATTGATTTGTCATGCAAATATAGATATAAACTTTCTTCAACCTATATTGACTAAAAAATAGTCTCATCCACAAATATTTACCTGGTATTGAAGGAGGGACATCTTTCACCTGCATCATTCTTCTGTCCTCCCGTTTCTTTATTGCTTCTGACTTGGGTTGCTTTTCCAACATGGTGTTCATAACTGGCGGCGTCATGGTTTTTAATTCTTCTCTAGCCTTCTTTAATGCCTTTGTTTTTATGCTGGAACAAATTGTTGTGAATATTTCATCCACATAGTCTGAAAATATGAATCACAGTGCTGTATACAAATACAATAATTGGACGATGGATTTGTTATCTAACATGCATTTAAGAATTTGGTTTTGCATACTGCATTATCTTACCAAAAACTGGCTTGATCCTAACATCTCTGACAGTACCCTCACCATTTTTGAATTTGGGATAAACCACATTTACTTGTGCAGTTCCATCTTTTTTTGTCTTGGGGAGTCTTCGAAGGTTGCCATTGAAGTGGACTATGGCCAGGATGTGTCTAGAAAATTATAAAATATACATTTAACTTTTGCAAACAGGCAGCAGTGATTTGTGTAAGGGTCAGATACAGTACTTACTGTACAATGCAAATGCAGTGGTGACATTTCCAGACATCACAACTGAACTATTTATTTACACTACATACCTACAATACATTCCAGGGAATGAGTAGTGGATCATCTTCGGGGAAAAATGATTTAATACGGAGTGAAATCCCTCCAGACAGCTAGTTTGTGATATCGGGGAAGCCTGCTTGATTGCATTTACAAGTCTTGTGTTTGTCAGTTGATAACACACTTTCTCATGAGCAACAGAGCCTAGAAGATGATAATGCTTTACTTGTGTTGTTGTGGAAATAGGATGGGGGTGGGGGTTTGGCTTACATACAAGTTAGAGAGAGGGTAATACATCATTGAATAGACCACAGTACTTAGATGGCTAGAACAGTTGGACATCGTATACAGAATGAAACATACCTTCAAATAGATACTGACGGGGAGAAATATCTGGCCCATGAGCACATTTAGAAAACAGTGGGTCATCTAAATTGTCATGCTTGTTGACTATGTGGCTTAGGAAAGATTTGAACTTTGCCCAAATAACTGTTCCATTGCCATCATGAGTAGAACATGCACTCCAATAAAAATGATTGCCACAAGGCTTTATCCACTCTGTCACTCCATCACATCCACCTTCCTTTGACACTTTAGTCATTACTTTTGTGATCTCTAAAAATAGTGTATGATTCGTTAATCTAACCTCATCATAATATTTGCACACTCACCCTGTACTAATTATCTAAGCACCCCACTTACTCTTTTTCAGATGCCACAAATCAAAGTAATGTTTCACATTAGCCAACTTTGTTTTCATGTACTTGCTAATAGAACCATGTCTGTCAGAAATGAATGTTGACATTATAATTTGACATCCTGACAAGAATCCCATACAGTTTTGGAATGCCAAGTATTCCATTGCTGGGCTGCTGCCTGCTTCATTTCTCTGTAAGTAAAATGAGAAGTGTTCACTATCAGGTCATACAGTAGTCAGATTAATTAATTAACTAAGACCAGTTCACACAGGGGACTTTTTTCTGCAATAATTTTACACCCTTGGAGGTGTGAGCTAAACAAGTGACATTGTTACAAATCTTTGCATTGACATCACTAATCAAGTACATTTACCACCAAGCTACACATTTGCATCCATCAAAAACAAAAAAATTGCACATTAAGTCACACCAAATTTGCATATGAACTGGCCTTAACACATATACATGAAAAGGATTCATGCCTCCAATAGTATGATTAACTAGCTGAAAATATTGAGATATGTATTTAGTACAATTCATTCACCTGTACTAGTGAAAAGTGAATAATCATAGATGCGGTGCAGCTGAAGATAGTATAGGCACAATATTTTGCACTATGTCCCATGCTGTCATGGCGACCATCTCCTGCCAAAACCAAAGAGCCAGCTTGTTTAGCCTGGTTTATCAGTTTCTTTTGGTACTCTTTCCAATGTATATGGATTGAGGGCAATAGGATTTTCTATAATTAAAATGAAAAAGAGGCAGGGAGACAATTTATTTTATTTTATCATTCTTTTGCTGAAATATAATTATGTATTTCAGTGTTTTTTTTTCATTATACTTACTCGTTGATGTCTAAAATATGTAGGCAATGAAATGCAAGCAAGTCCCATATGCTTCATGACCTGCAAAACTTTACTTGCTGATGACCCAGCTACCAAGGTTGCAAAGGATAACAGGAAATTCCCTGCATAAATTTTGGTCCCTGGCATTTGTTGCTGGCTTTTCCAAACAAAGTGTTTACCACACTCTGGGTTTTTGCAGTGGGTAGTTATCATTACCATTGTTCCAACCTGTGACACTTTTAACAAAGGCTCACTTTGATGGCAAAAAATGCAGGTCTTGAACAGCAGCAGTAACTGCGTGAGGAAGACAATAAATTTTGGTTGTTTGCGAATATTGTCTGTAAGATCCTCTCTAGATAACAGAAAAACTCCATATAAATGAACCCATAAGTACCATATTCATACACCATAGGACTATCAGAATTGTCAACATAGCATTTTTTTAAACCTTTCACATCTCCTTGATCAGTCCAACACTAGAGACAAATTCTGAATAAATCACAGACAACTTTACACAAAATATTACTACTATACCTTTTCACCGAATGGAAAATTTCATCTTCATCATCTTCACCAATATCTTCATCTTCCTCACTGTCATCTGACAAATCTATTATGTCATCTTCTAGCATATAGTCATCATCTGTGTCTGTATCACTGTCAGATAACTGCATGGCTTCATCATCTTGCTCTAGAGAAGATTCTGGGCAGCTCTGGTTGGCATTGTCTAGGCAGATGTTCAGAGCATGTGAGTTTGCCAGCATTATTCTAACATTTTCACTATTCCAAATGATAATGTGGGGTTGATCAAGCGGCATGATCTAGTGTGTGTGCTTGGCCAGTCCAGCAGTCCTGGTACTGAATATCATTAGTTACTCAGTTAGCCTATCCAGAGCTAGGGGGTGCAACTACCCCCCTCCCTCCCATAAGCACCCATACCTCATCCCCAGTGCTGTAGAACTGCAATTTCTAGAGGGGGGGGGGGCTCTCTTCAGTGACTAAAGTATTATAAAATCGTGAAATATTGGAGACCTTAAGCAAGCGACGGTTTTGAGAACACGGACGTTAACCAGACGTAGATTCACCTTTTTAACCAATCATGGCTCTGCTTTTTGTGTTTATCATGCACGTCCGTGTTGTCAAAAACTTGCTTGCTTAAGCTCCCTAAGCGAACAGTGTCTATACCATTTACCGAATTGTTCAGTCTAATTTTGTTTGGTTTTTTACTTAAACATCAATATATTAACATGAAGAGTTGCCTGTTTTCAGGGCTTTTTATTTTTGAAATAGACCCTTTAACTGAGAAATATATTGTTTGTAAAAAGTAGAGGGGGGGCTCAGCCCCCCTTGAAATTGTAGAGGGGGGCTCAGTCCCCCTGCGCCCACCCTCTTCTACAGCCCTGCTCATCCCTATAATCAAGTGCTAGGAGCCTAGGAGGACAAAGTTAGGCTCAAGAATATTAGGGTTTGACATTATACCTTTATCAGTCTTTTGTGCCAATCTTTTTTGGGTCAACTTAAACTTAGCAGACTTCAAAGTGCTCCTCAACCTTTTGTTTTTTGTTGACAGACCTTTGCAGCCTGCACATTCGTCCGTCTGTGTTTCGCTGTCAACAAACGTCTGAAAGTATAGTTGTATTAAATTTGTAAATTTTAGGGCACATTTTAGGCCTTGGATTTTTGGTTAGCAAGTACTAGCATGATTTTAATTTAGATTTTAGCATAATTTTAGTACACGTCACAAAGATTTATACCTGGCTGAACGAAAGGCACGTTGTACTTTTAGGATTAACCATGACATCCGTGGTTTCAATCAGATCAAATGGCGTCTCATCTGGGTCGTCATCGTCGGGTTTATCTGCACACGACGAAGAAGTTTCGGCCAGAAGTAATTTGACTTTCTTTCTCGCCTATCAATAAAGCCAATAAAAAGAGACGCGCATTTACAATAGAATCTATATACAACAAGCTTTAATAGACCAACAAAATACTAAAACTAATAAACATACCAGACGCTTATCGCGTGGGGAGGCTTCGTCTGCTAGATTGCTTCTTTTGAATTTGGTGGGAAACACAACTATACCAGTTTCGTCCTTCTTTAATCGAGGCGTATAGTCCCTTGTTCCAGGTATCTCAACAAGATATTTATCATAATCATCTGGAACAAAATGCTCCGAACATATGGCGGAGAATTTTGATGGTGTCCAATTTGCACGCTTTGTCGCGACAAAGTTCACCCATATCTTTCTCCTTCGTTTTGCTTCAGGACGCTCATCGTTCCAGAATGGAATCCGATGAAGCGAGATCCCTTTCTCTGCGTCTGCTCGGTTTGAGCAACCAAAAACGACACATCTATCCGGCATTTCGCTGTTTTCTCAGTAGCTTTTTAGTTCTCGTTGCTGTGTTCTCAATAGCCTTTTAGTGGTTACACTTTCATGTCACGCAATAAATACAGTCACGAAATATAAAGAACAATTATTTTCGTGACTGTTCATTGTTTATATTGCGTGACATGAAAGTATAAAGAACCTTTTTAGTACAATACAATCACAGGTGAATTCGAACTTCGGTTCCTTAAGCTACGTCACACAGCTGTCGCCCCAGACCCTTTTCCGGTATTTACTGGGGCGCGACAATTTTTTGCTAAAAGCCAATTTTTCAATGTTTACAGCCGCATATCTCGCGAATAAAAAGAGGAAATCAAAAAAGGCTAAAGAAAGTATTAACTAACTTTTGCTCTTTTATTCAAATTTTGAAAAAAAATTTTTGTGATATAAGCACTTTAATGCAAGTCTGAACTATAGTTTGTTGCTCATACCGTTTGAAATCACTGACGTTGTGACTTATTAATTTGCCTTTGTTCATTACTTATAGACAGCAAAAGAACTCGGAAGGACTGGAATGCTTTACAGGGTGTGACAAAAAAGGTAATCCTAGTTTTACCACGTCACTGTGTCTCCATTCATCTGTGTACGAATGAAAATTTTTCAGGATTATTAGGATCAGGATTTTAGTTGTTGACTGACAACTTTTCGTTTAATCTGAAGCAAAAATGAGTGGATGTGTTCCAATTGAAATTGCCAACTTAAGAACCATCCTCCGCAAATACCATTTTATTAAAATAATCACGAATTCCTAACTTCACTGACTTGATAATTACTACGCGTATGAATGCCTTCAGCTTAAGTCTCAGAAGCAAGCATAGCTAAAGGGGATGCATGGACAGTAGGGCCACGGAACTGAGCAACGGGTGCAGTTTACCTGCTGTGATCAGCCAGTTCCCCGCTCTTATTAGCCCGATGCAATGGCCTGGCTTGGATAATAGTAAGAACTAAATGCGCGAAGGCACATGAACTTCACTCGAGTGGTACCGGTACCCATACATGTGCCCCGGGTACAGTTAATTTTTAATAAGTTTATGGGGCCTCATTTGTCAAGTGAACTGTGATGATAATAATTACGCGACCAGTTCGACAGGCAATTTTGTAGGACTACCACTCATTTGCTGAAAACTGCATGAATCAAAGACATACATGTATCATTCAACAATCAAAATCCTGGTTTTTAAAGTTGGCTTACATTATAAAAGTATCTGTGTTCACAGCAGGAATTTCAGGAATTGCATTGGTAAATTTTACGTTCTGAAGAATTTAAGAAGTAAAAAAACCTTGAGAAAACTGACTAGTAAAACTGATCATTGATTTAGACAGTTCCCTCGAAGAGTTGTACAAATTCTTTAAAAATTAGAATTTATCTGTGCAAAATTTCGATTGTGCATAAATACTTAACTGATAACTGAACCAGCCTTTATATACAGTGACTGATAATAATTATTACGTTCTTACACAGAGTAAGAGGCAATAAATAATCAATATAGGGAAAACCTCTTTGTCTCCTATTTACATGTACTTTCTGTTTTGTTTTCAAGAGTGAATAAAATTATTGTGAATTGTGAATTGTGTGCATGTGAACTGCATTCTCATCCGTATGTATATCTACTGTAGTAATGAATATGGCATAGAAATATGCAGTGCATGTATCAAACACAACTATAGTGCGCGTGTGGTTGTAATTTGTCAGAGAATTTTACCTAAATTATGGTGAACAGTTCTTTCCATGGAAACGTGCGTCTTTAACCGGAAGAAATGCAGATTTCACGCATATCAGATGACAACATGAGAGGTTTCTGTCTTCGGATATTGTCACTTGCGCAGCAAATAGGCGTGGGAAAAGACTGCATTTTTGTCGATTTCATTGTAAAGATAGTACATGATCGATCCCTCTAACTTCAAGGAAGTATTATTTAAAAGATTTTTAGAGTGCAGAAGGAAATGGCTTGAACTGGACGGTCGTCTAAAGGACCAATAAAGTCAACGCAATTTGTTGGCTTGGACGAAGATCCGTTTATCATAAATGTTTCACTTTTTACGAACAAAACGCTATTAAAACGTGCAAAATTACGTCCAGTAAAGGCAAATAAAAATGGGCACACATAGAGCTACTTCATAGAGCTATAATGACAAGGTTGGAAAGGTTGATTTAGTTGTATAGTTTAGTATACATGATGGAGCGTCGTCAATGGAAAGATTTAGATCGTGTGGTTGAATAATCCGCTTGCTCCAGATTTGCGGTAGCACTACTGTCAATAAAAGTGCCGATATCTTTAAGGATGATGCAGCAGATATGAGTTCAGATTAGTAGCAATTCGGATTAGAAGTTTAGACTAGTGATGTATGAGGGAGATTGTCTTGACCATACACTATTCCCTTAGTAAAATAGAAAAACTTTAGTTTCACACAGCAAGGGCAATGAAAATTTCATTATGGGGCGCCATTTGTAAAAAAAATATTTATGTTGAAAATGTGTAGATTTTTTCATTATTTACCTAGATAATTCATTGTTTACAAAAATGCGTTACTGTTTGTTGAATAATCCATAGATTATTTGAAAATAATCCACACATTATTTACAAACAATCTTTGAAACATTTCATTATTTGTAAATAAGACAAGGATTGTTCGCAAATAATGCTTCCCTGTTTTATATAATAAATGGATTATTTAACAAATAATTATTTATTCAAATAATAGATTGTTTATTTAGACCAAATAAATTATATAACAAATAATCCATTTCACTTATCTATAATAAATGGATTATTTAACAAATAATCGATTATTTATTCAAATAATAAATGGCTTATTTGGAGCGAAACGAATTATATAATATATAATATTTTTCACCCTGAACCGCACGCCACCCGCCAAATGTAAAAAAAATATGGCGACAAGCCAAGTCAGCTGGCCGGCAGTTCTGCTGCCAAAACAAAATACAGGGGGAGTAAACCAAAGCAAAAATAGCGGGAATTTTTTGTCGAACACATTATTGTCGTCGTCAGTCGTCGAACGCCGAACCTTAGATATGAATAATTCATCAACATCGCCAACAAATGTCAATCAGGTCTTGAGCCAGAATGCAAGGCTAATTGAAAGTGTAAGCTCTGATACTTGGAACAATCCTTCAACGGTTTCAAGCAATCCTGAACCAAGACAGACGGAAGCATCTCGGCCACAATTCCGAGTATCATAGCTTACACTTTCAATGAGCCTTGCAATCTGGCTCAAGACCTGATTGACATTTGTTGGCGATGTTGATGAATTATTCATATCTGAGGTCCGGCGTTCGACGACTGACGACAATAATGTGCTCGACAAACAAAGAAGATCGATGCGGGAAAGAAATTCCCGCTATTTTTGCTTTGGTTTACTCCCCCTGGTATTTTGTTTCGGCTCCACAACTACCGACCAGCTGACTTGGTTGGTCGCCATATTTTTTTCACATTTGCCATATTTTTTTTAAATTTTTCACATTCAAAAAAATTATATATTATATAATTCGTTTGCTCTAAATAAGCCATTCATTATTCAAATAAATAATCGATTATTTGCTAAATAATCCATTTATTATAAATAAGTGAAATGGATTATTTGTTATATAATTTATTTGGTCTAAATAAACAATTTATTATTTAAATGAATAATGGATTATTTATCAAATAATCCATTTATTATATAAAACAGCGAAGCATTATTTGCAAACAATCCTTGTCTTATTTAAAAATAATGAAATGTTTCCAAGATTGTTTGTAAATAATGTGTGGATTATTATCAAGTAATCTATGGATTATTTAACAAACAGTAATGCATTTTTTGTAAATAATGAATTATTTAGGTAAATAATGAAAAAATCTACACATTTTCGACATAAATAATTTTTTTACAGATGGCGCCCCCATATTTCATCGTTTCAACTCAAGTGGTAATAGAAACTTCCAAATGATTCCTAAATAATTTATGATGGCTTTAAGATATAATTGAAACTCTTCCTGCTCTGCAAGATGAAGCCTGAAATCAACACAGAGAATTTTTTATAGACTTAAATTGAGAATCACTAAATGCCCTCAAAAGCCCGATAGTTCAGTTAATGTGAAGGGGGGGGGGGGGGGGGGGCGGAGGGGGGGAGTGTTAATGAATTTGTTGTGAGACTGATGTAAATATTACTATCTAATATTTAGTTAGAGGAGCCACCTTGCATTTCAACAAGCATTTTATTAATATATTACCATTTTTTAAATTTTACTTGAAATTTCCATTCTTTCTTTAACGTTTAGAATTGTTTTTAAGCGATGTTCGTCGGTTTTCTATGTGGATTTTTTGCTATATTTGTAGCTCATGTTATTCTAGATGTTAGTAAAATATATCATTACAGCGTGAATTACACCAAGTACTCTGTAAAATTCAAGAAGCGCATGTATGCGATGCCAATATATCCAAAGGTATTGGGACTTACTATAAGACAAAATACCTTAAAAAGGCCCACCCAAGTACCCAACGGAGAACGAAGTTAATGTTAAAGTTCCTTGTAAGAAAAATCAGCAGTGGCTGAACACTCATGCATTAATGACCATCGCATAAAATGGAAGGAAAGGACCATTTTAGCGATTGGTAATCATATAAGTTCTCTCGCAAAATGAGAGAATCAATCAAAATTGAGAAGCACAATACGATAGATCAGGAGGGTAAGCCACTGGATAGTACAAGGCGCGCGCTCTTTACTGTTGCAAATTGATTTCAATTTCTTCTTTGCGCGCGCGTGAATTAATTACAACTTCTTTGCTTGTTAGTTTTGACGCAGTTGATTTAACCGTTTAATTAACATTCAAATCACGCGAGCATACAAATCACGACATTTTACCTATTTAAGGCACATGTGAATTTAAATTAGTCTCATTATTATTGGCACTGATGAAGTTCCGAGCTTACGGATCGAAAGCTCTGCGAAAATAATAAACTTATTAGTGGTGTTTCCACAATTTAATTTGAAGTTAATTTTGCTGTTTACATCATGAAGAAAAATGTTAAACAAACCCTTCATCTCTTCATTCAATGTAAAGATTTGGATAAATAACATTGCTTTTGCCCTGTTGGAAAAACTTCATGGTGCAAATGTCTACCAGAAGTGTTCCATGATTTGTTGACCTCAACATTTATGACATTGAGTGAAATGAGTGGGAACAAGTTCGAAGGACAAACACCATGGTACAAAATCTGTTCGTTGTGCTGTTGCCTCATCTGTGTGTCATTTTCACAGTGGGGCATCTTCTAGAGCAAGGGTGATGGAAAGACTTTCTATCCCAGCTGGATTTTTTACCAAACAGGCATCAGTAAGAAAGGACAAGACGGGTATCAAGAAAGCAAATAAGGAGACAACGGCAAACAGTCCAGTTGCTGCGAACTCGCTGAGAAGAAGCCCATCAGGGGGTGATGCATGAAGCAGGAACCTTTTGATACAATTATAAAAGTAAAGAAATAATATACAGCTTATAGTACTTTTATATGCATTTTTTGAACACTAATTAAATATTATATTATATAATAAGCATTAATATAAGCCTCGTCAATAATTAATTAAACTATAGACGTTGTTTCTCCACTTTTTATGAAAAATGATTGTTTGTTCATTTAATATTCTCGCTCTATTAAATTTGAATTTGACAGACGTTTCAGTTGCAACGTTTCTAATACTGAACTGTCGACGGCCCTTAAATGTCAAAAACATGTACAACTATTGCTATCAAGCATTTTGCGTTGAGCCCTCGAAACTGATCTATTTATAATGTCATTATCGAGTTTCTGCAGCATGTTTTGTGTCAGCATTGCATTTTTCACGCGATCTGAAACTTGAGATGGTTAACTGCAATGAATATAATTACACTCTCCAAAAATGAAGCCGAAAAATGTATAAGGAAAAACAATAAAATTATCCAAAGTCAAATGTGATATACAAAATTGATATAGTCAATTTCTATTACTGATGATTCAAAGATGAAAATATAATGCATGCGTGTTGCCTTCTCGTGAATTCTGCGCCTCCCCAGAAAAGTTTCATAACAAAATACGTTGAATAACAATTACAAAATGTCGTTCCATATTTTTTGTCACACTCACTCACTTATGCCAGCAAACAAATGATCCAGCAGCTTCGTGGTATATTTGCCTCGAATCATGTATTAATACTGTACACTTAAAAAACAAGCTGTGTTCTCGTTTTTGTATCATTATATGTAAAAAAATGATCAAACACTAATTGACTGATCTAGCAATTTCGAGGCATGTCCGTGCAACAATTATAACGTTACGCGGTAATAAAATGACCCTGAATAAACTAGTCTTTGAATCGAGTTGTAAGCAAGCTTAAGAGGTGAAAACAAACACCTGTAACACATCATCTGTATATACTTCTAGATTTTGCATCCTTGTTCAAAAATTGTCGTCATACTTTTTCATATATTTTGAAGAGGCCCTTTTAAAATCCTTAAGTATTTAAAAAGATGATAGCAAGACATAATTTATGACTGTCTTTCTTTAACCACAATGAGAAATATGTGTCGTTTGAAATCATGCATATCAAATGAGCCTGAAACACAGCATGTATCTTTTTCACTATTCAACATTTCACTGAGGTGACATTTGAGTGCATACCGAAACACGGACAAGCGTCCTCATTTAAAAGCCCGGCTCGTTGAAAATCAACTACAATACAAGCAGTAAGTATGTTTATTTGTTACTATCAATGTATATCGCAAGGTGTGGACGAATCATCACCACAATTTTACGATTAACGGGCAATATCAGGGTAATGTTGGTACAAGTAGCGGCACTTAAGACTAAGAGGGGCAACTATAAGGGAGATTTTGTTTTCATTATTTCGTGATTAGGCAGACGTTTTAAATACAAATTGATCTAAAGTTAGACTCTCGAAAGAGAATGGATAGCGATTGAGTGATATAGTTAGGTGCTGAACATTTCGTAAGGTAATTTTATCAGATGAGAATTTGTCTCCCACTGCCACGCAATTGAATGGCTGTTGTCATGAAACCTTTTTAAGATGTTACAGAGGTAGATGTTACAGAGGTAGATGTTACAGAGGTCAAAATCATTTTTGTGTTCTCCGGGTCACACAATCAATTGTTTTCATTCGTTTGGAATGAAATAAACTTTCCGTGTTTTGAATAGAATTCCTTAGTATGCATTTCTCATTCATGCATGCATACACGATATCTCTTGGCATTGCGTTTATTAGTGTACATTTTTGATGTAAAAAATTGATAAAAGACGAAAAGCGAAAAAAGGAAGCGAAAAAAGGAAGCGAAAAAAGGAAGGCATGAAGTCTTCATTTGAGTGAATTTTTCGTAGGCGGTTGTTGCAACTTATGCGTTTAATGCTCTTATATAATGTTAAAATTTATTTCATTTCTATTTTGTCACTCATGTATTTTAAAACGTCTCAGACCTCGCAAGGAAATACATATTTGGATCATTTATGTAGAATGAAACTTTAGAATTATTAGGTTTTTTTCTCAAACTCAATTCTTAAGGAATTTTGCCTGATTAATGTTTTTGTGCAATTACTTTATAGACAACAATTAGTTAATAATACTTAAATTAGATCACATTATTTAGGGAAAAGGTCTATCCCAGCAACCAGTTACACAATATCATTTATTGTTTAACGTTGAAAGTCGGCCAAATACATACATTTTATACGATTCAATAAACCAGATATTTTTTGTTTGAGATATATGTTTACGCACAGATTGTAAAAATGGGATCATTTGAAAAGAGCATCCCGTGGAGATATTATTCAACCACATTCCACTAGCACGACTCAGTCTGGTTCAGTAATGCCCACACTATATAGTTTGTTCGAGAAACTGTACTTGCTTATGATTTACAGCATAATGTGATTAAGCATTTTATTTGTTCTTTTGATGTAACCTAGAATTTCAAAACGGCCGCCATGGCGGCATGCAATGAGAGTCGTTTTGATATACTTTTGTCAAAATTAGCAAATGGAGAAAAATTGCAATAATATAAACTCAAAAAATACAAACAAATTTTGATGTTAAACTATCTTAAGGTAACAGATCGTTTGCAATTAAAAAATTACAAGTAAACTTTAGCCTTTACTTAGGAATTTTCAGAAGTAAACTGTATTCATGAAAGACGACAGTGCATTTTATACACGTAAATTTTACTAAAAAAATTATACTAAAACAATTATTCGCCTCAGCCTCAGTGATTATGGTAAACATTACCAATAATCACTTCGCCTTCGGCAGATAGTTGTTAAGCATAATTTTGTGGAAACATCTCGTAAATTTATTACCGCAAAGCTGTCGATCCATATAATTTATTAGCATTGATAAATATCCAAGCACACGGATGGAAAGCTTTGCAACACTAAATTTATACCAGATGTTCCCATAAAATTATACCAACAAACTGCCGCAGTTTGTCCTTCTTATTCGTTGATATTTTTCATTGGCAATGACCTTATTCGGAAACTGTATTGAAAATGAAGAAGATATGCGAAACAATTTAACTACGAAACTTACGGTACTGCTTGCTTTTAATACTTTTAATAAACCATTCAACGTGTGACAGAGTTGTATATATATTTCCCCAATATTTACCAAATATATGGGGTCGTCTTGAAAAAGCAAAAGAAAATTGATCGTTCTCAAAGCGCGTGAACTAAAAAAATGTTCAAGGCATAACGTTAAGGGACATGCTTTGGCCAAATGGAAGATAACTCAGCGAGTGAAAAGCTGTACAGAAAAACTATAAATTTCATCAAGCTCTTGACAACGTGGCAAACTTCGAAAATAGAAATTTCTGAATTATAATACAGCTATACGATTAAAGTATTAGAATTGCCTCAAATGACGACGTGCTGCCGTTGCTACGGCAGTAAACAATGACGCATTCATGCAAAATCACGCGACTGAATATTTCGAGTAGACAAATTTAAAATAGAAAAAAATGGACTTTTGCAATGTAATTTTGAATTCGGGTCTAGGTCTGTATCGGTTACGTATAGCTACTTCTGCTGAAACATCGTAAATTATTTCACAGTATAAACGAAGTTAAATAATAAATTTAATATCATACTAAAAAATAATTTGCTATCGGATTTAGCTACTGTGCTATTAACGAAAAAATGTAAAACAATAAATATTTCATATTCGGAAAAGACCGCAGTACAGTGGTAATAGAATTTATTATAGTTTTTGCCGGAGATTTAGGCTTAAAATGGCTTTAATGGCAGGGTTTCATTTAATTATTTTGAGGGGCTTTTAAGGCGGGAGTTGACTGTAGAGATATATGAGATATTCTATACAGAAAAATCTATTAGGTGGTAAATTTTGATAAGAAATGAAAATCAAATTATATACTAGAAAGAAGCAGGTAGAAAGTTATTCGATTTCATGTGTCTTAAAAGATCTCATGTTGGTTTCATCAATAATATGTTATGCCTATTTATGCTATGCTGTGTTTTGGTCCCTCTTAGGTTATTATATCTTACATATAGTTTTATTATTGTATATACAGCCGGTAGTGCATGTCAATTCTAGTGCTTTGGATTATAAAGTGTTAAGAAAGGTAGTTGAAATTATGGTAAGACGTTTTGATAAATTCATAACAGGCTCATTTCTGACATTTCTCAGTCCTGTTTTAGTATTTTTTGTAATTTTATTCTATTTTTTATTTTATTTGTACTTTCAGTTGTAAGATATAGTTGTTTCATCAGTGTTTTGAGCCAGCTGTAGGTAGTTGACTCAGGTTGCTCGATTAGATTATGCAAATTGCGGTACGTGCTAATAATTATACAGGCCCCTAAGTAATCAAAAGGTCAACAAGACAATTAAAGAGAAATAGAGAAAATCACACCCAGACTCAAATTTAACTCTTTTAGTCTCACCAAAAACAATTTTGCTACGATTGTACACACACAAAGGCGATAGTAGCTTCTATTATTAATAAATTTTTTGCCCAATTTTACTGTTAGCTATATCATCATGTCCATTTTCTGTTTTCATACAACCTGCATGATGTGTTTATTTTTGAAAGACAGTGTCATGTCATTGAAAAGTAGGGCTCCATTTGTAGAGGTTTCTAGTGGTATACATGCAGTACACAATGAGGAGAGGATTTGCCTGACCAGTGCGCGGCTTTCAAACCTTCAACTGTAATCAAGCGTACTGTGACAATTATATAACATCAACAATACAAAAAGAGTCAGAACATCTTCCAGAAATACCGATAAGAAATTAAATAATATTTTAGCTTTACTAATCTATCATGTTGACTAAGAAAGTCTTACTTGGCAACATCTCGATCAAACGAAACTAGAAATTTCCAACTATAGATATAATGCATGTATGCACTTGGCTAAGTACGCGCGCTGTACATTGCAAAGCTTCATTATCTTTTAAAACTACTTGAATGCTTTGAATAACTCTCCCTATATAAATATTTAAATCGTTATATCCTGCAAAAACGAATTAAAGTGCGGCTTTAGATTTGATTTCAGCAGCACCACCACTGCTGCTACCATTAATTGACCATAAATCATAAATCACTGAATCATTGACTCGTAGTGGCAGTCATATAAGCTGCAATATCACACAACGTAGTAATACCATCGATCATACGGTCAAGTATGTATAGGGACAGTCACAATTGCACAACAAGTTTCCCTGAAGTTTGTCTCAGCATTGTAGTGCGTTACCGATGTGTGTGCTAAAATTCCCAAGTCAATCCTGCATAAGCGTTTACGTTTAGTCATCCCAAATCTCATTGCTCTCTTATGGGAAATAATAATATTTTATTATTGTATGTGGGATCAAAGATGAATAGTGTTTATCACCATGTATAATGTGTCTAATTTGTTGGCACATACTACATGCAGCCGCAAATTTATTAAACTGTGCTATCTATAGCTAACTAACAGCAAATTAATGATTATATGAAGACCTATGCATATTCTGACCTCGCTGAATCGTCTAACTAAGCCTATTTTAATTTATCTCTCCCAACGAGTATTTGAGTCGTATTTCGGATTCGTGTCACGTATATACGTATACAGGTAGCTATGCGATATGCACTTCGGCACTACATGTATATTCATGGCGACCCCCACGAACCTCGGTACTCACAATTATATCGTAAGTAGCTATTAAGCTACAGGTCAACCTAGCAAGAGTAGTGCGTGAAGTCTTTTTTTAAATTACTGACAAGTAATAATTGAAGTAGTCACTTGGTTTTTAGTCAGAATTCTTTTATCTTTAAGTTACTTCTATCAACATCATTCGTCTTAACGAGATGGCAGTTCAAACATAGAACATATTTTGATGCTTACAATTAAAAGTTATTTCTAGCATTTAACAGGAATAATTACACATTAAAAAAATTCTTTCAAATTAAGCACCCATTCAAAATTTTAAATCTTGCACAATACACCCACAGGTTGCTATAACAACGACGACGTCTCGCTGAGGTATGGCGTTTATATTTTGAAAGCGTAATATGACACAAATATTTTATCTGAATGACTCACATCTATAATATCATACGATTCAATGTGCCATACAATTATTCCGACATAGCTAAATTCTCTAGCCAGCATGGTGCACAATATTGTACGTCACATGAAATACCAGCATATTCGAGAACTAAGGCAAAAAGGATTCAGCCCTTACGAACGTTGTAACCAAATAACATTATTGGCGATAACATTTAATCGTTTCAAAAAATTACTAGCATTGCATTTTCATGCATAGAAAATGACGATAGTTCATTGCATACAATAATCTTGGGTTAAAAAGTGTAATTACAGATGAAGTCCAATTTTCATTTTTTCTGATCTGCTATAGGACAAAGGCATGCCAAGCCGTGATTTGTGAAACATTTACGTACTTCGTTCCTACGTTTATATCACCACCACAGAATCGAATGTGGTATCTGATAAATTAGAATTGTTAGGGTGAACATGTTCCAAACTATAACAACTAATGCTCATTTTGGAAATTAAAGTACCGATAAACAGCGTAGGCATGACATAGAAGTACCTTTTTAGTTCTGTGTGCTTATTTGATGAAATTTCTGGTGCTGCATTCATGTCATCGTCCTGAATACAGGTTATATATTATAATAATAGCAACAAGATGCACAATTTAGATATTTTTAAAATCTTCACTAGTCAAGATATATTTCACGTGATCATTTCCCGCAAATAATTTTGTGTTTTCAAAATGGCGATGTTAAGGATGTTTGTAAGGGCACCAACCAATTCTCATTTTTCTCTAAGAAAAGAAACGATTACATGTTTTGCCGAGAAAATAGAAATGCCACAATGAAACAATAACATGATGTAAACGTACCCTTCGAGTCTAAACGACGTAATTAGTCAAAAGCTTACGTTTTTAGCATTAGGTCGATTGAAATTAAATTTTACTGACTTGGGTCTTTAAATTGTTTGCGACTACAAATAATAAACAGATTGCGCTCATTCGTAAAATACTCAATGTTTTCACTGGGAGGGGGAGGGGGCGAGTGCGACAATAAAATTTTATTCATTGGTAAAATGTGGAGCCTAGATGTAAACACACCCTCCCCTGAAGTAGTGGCCTCTGTACACCACTCATTTTCACCACTCGAAGATAAGATTCATGTCTTCGCACGGTCGTGTAATATTCTCTTTTTATTAAAGAACATTTTAAATTACTTACTAATCACCGGGATTATTCAACGTTACATTTCATCCATCAATGATTGCAGACTGATTATAAACACGTGATATTGAATATCAATTATCATTGCACATACTTGCATTTAAAAATTCTATTCCACGTTCTTTACTGTTCCGCTGACAAATTAAACCTTTTCTAGTAATTTGGAGCTGTTCAAACAGCTTGTACACAATTAACAGACTAAATTTTACAAACTAATCATTTAATTGTATCATTTTGCCGATATATTCATTTTCTATGTCTGCCATCATGCCAGCATATCATTTTACCGATATATTTATTTTATATGTCTGCCATCATAAATCAATAATATAAACAATATCACAATGGCAGGGATGCTACAAAGCGATAAATTCTGTAATAACGGGTTTCCACAACATACAGGAAGCTTATAACATTAGTTAACCTAACGTGTGACAGAAACTAGACGATGTAGCTAACGAACTGAATTGAAGTATAAGAATATTTTCTACATGGACCTATATGTGTATGCATGTGTTTGCTGCGGGATCTAGATGTTAAAACAACAAAAAAGGACAAGTGTTCTGTTAAAGATATATAATAATGCATGTTTTCTCTATGCATGTGTAAAACAGGACTGTTAACTTAATTTATGTTGATAACGCTATGTATAATTGGAATTTTAATTAGAGAAACGTTTCAACCAGGCAATGGAATACATGAACACCAAACTGAATATTTTATTGTATCCTTAGACGATGGGGCAAGCATGTACATTTGGTTCAGTGAAGTTAATCTTGGTGGTATTCACCTCCATCATAACGGTAAGTAAAAACATCGCGATAAAATTAAAAATTCAATTCTGCCCTCTTCTAGTTTTAATAATGTAGACTGTTATTTGCAGGAAACACTTAAAAGAACACTTTTTGCAACAACAAGGTTCATCATCATAAATTTTTTAGACAGTCGTAGACCAACGTACTATGCATAGTCAAACATTTGCCACGTCAGACTGTAAGCTTCAGAAATCTGTTAAGATATTCGCGCCACTCCAGAAAAAGATGTAAATGAATTATTTAGGTGGGTAAACTCTTATATGCTCGGTATAAAAATAACCTCATTAAGACAACAGCAAACACAGGCAACTGAAAAGCTGCACCTGCATATTAGAATACTAGTCTGTCTCAGGTATCCCCCCTCTACTTTTCGTTTGCATCAAAAGGCTTTACGTTCATATGTATACAAAGGCATATTATTTTCCTCTCCTAGAGTCTAATCCTTTCTTTGCAATTTTAATAACATTCATGATGGACAGATATATAAAATTCTGACATCTTAAAATGAATGAATAAAAGACCCTTCATCCAGGTTTCTCACAGTCCAATTTGCAATTGAAATCATTGGATGTCCATTTCAACTTAGTTAACTAGTTAGTTCAACTTAGAAAATTAGTTGCTATTTATAATCTCCAAGCCTAGCACGTTCAGCATATTTCACAAGCAATTTAGTATTGAGATGCTAAGTCCTGCAAGTGACGTCATGCCATACAGTGATGGCATACTGGGTGGCAATTGCGAATCAAAATCAATGAAGTTAAATGAAAGATAACAGCAAAGCAAGACTGTAACTTTCATTTGAGCGCTTTAAAGAGTGTAAGTTAAAAAGATCCACAAATGTGTAGCAATCGGTTCATTGAAAGAATTTTGCCACTCAACATGGACGATCGTTTTCGAATGCCAGTCTACAAGAGCTCATGCAACGTTCTTTTGTTAGGCTCTTGGAGCTGCACTTCTTGCGATCAGTATATTCATGTACGTGAACGATGACAGTGTATATCTGGCTGAAGAAGATGTCAGCGGTTTTGACTCGGGTATTGTCATATTTATCTGTTTGGGAGCTGGCGCAGGAATGATCATTGTCTCCTTAATTGGGCTGGTTGGTTGCATCACCAGGAGTTCCGGAGTGTTGTACTTCGTAAGTATTTATACGTCACAGGTTTATTAGACTAGTGACCTAGCTGGGTCACTGCCAACCTATACTAAAAGCTTTGTGACTGATTGCTCATAAAAATACAATAAGCCATAGAATTTGCAATTGGTTCTCTATAGAGCAAATCTCAAACATATTATTTAACCATCTGGTTCAGTTGTAATCCCAGGGGAAGATTTTCGGTTATATATATATATATATATATATATATATATATATATATATATATATATATATATATATATATATATATATATATATATATATAAAGCATTCAAATTAGCATTCAAATCATTCTTAATTAAGTAGTTCTTAATTAAGCAGTTCTTCATTAAATTCCTACTCTATATTGTAGTTCCTGATCATTTTGTTCCTAACTTTGGGCTTGGAGATCGGTGCTGGTATCGTCGGATTTATCTGGAGAGATGAAGTATGTCTATCAATATTGTTTAATCAGATCAAACTTGTAAAGTATTATTATTGTACGGCTGAAGAATTTATGCAAGCACACGTAACTGCTAAAAATTACATCTGGGAAAAGTTCACGAGACAGACGTGACTAAAGCTAAGCAAAGTTAGGATAGAGTTTACTTTTTTTTAAAGCCACATTTTCAGGATTTCACATGACAATGAAATTATTAAATTTCGTACCAGGTAATTGAAATATAAACGCCAACGAAAGTTCAAATTTACGCAACGTAATCATGACCTGTATCATTATAAAGTATGAACGTCTGAAATATAGAGCTATATATCGTAATGAATTTGCTACTTAACTCGAGTCAGTATGGCATTTCCGATCGATTTTAAATAAAAATGGACAGGAATTTCAAGAGTCAAGATAGTGTAATTGCTGATGTTTAATTGAAGCGCTACCTGCATTGTCTATTTCTTTTCGTTTAAATGGATATAATCGAGTTCAGTCGGATTTTGTATGGATAAAGACTTATGCTACATGCTTCTTTTCAGGTCCAAGATGATCTCCCAGGAGAGATGAGGAACTCAATGGTAAAATACCTAGCAAATGATAACGACATTAAAAAATCATGGGATAAAATTCACGATAAGGTATAGAATCTTTATAATTCAGTATTGCAATCTTACCTGAAAGCTTTATAAAATTTAAGGACATGGATCTTATCTGGAAGCCATAAAATTTAATGACATGTATTTATTTGTAAAAGCATAATGGCTGTCAGTTGTACAACGTTTATAAGAGAGATAATTTATATTTTGTCTGTTCGCCTATGCCCAAGGTATGCCTCGGACGCTACCATAGTTTACTTTCTTTTTTTTACGGAGAGTAGAACACTAAAAAATTCTCTACCACTGGAGTAGTCCCAGCCAAAATTTGGCGCCAATTTGTAGCAAAAATTTTCAGCGCCACAAAATATTACCCGACAAATGTTTTTCTTTCCAACCACTTAATAAGTACTGCTTCATGTAACTGTATGCTTTCATTGTGCTTTCAATAATAACTATCGATCCAGAATTTCCTGCAGCTGCAAATCTGGAACTCTTAGTGTAGGGCAGTGAACTGTATATAGTAATGCCTGTTCCAGGCAATGCCTGGAACGATAACGTGGTCGTCGTCATCTTTGCAATTGAAACTAAATTAAAGACGGCCAGTTATCGTTCCTGGTATTACTTACAGGTTATATCAAAACAGGAATCGAACTTTGAAGTGCTCTATGGTATTCATTGTTTTATATACAGAAATCCGATTCTTTCGCAGCTCGAAGGACCGGGCATTTAGCTTTCGATTGGCACCATTTTTGTAAAATTTGAAGAAAAATGGAGCATATACGAATCAAATGAAAATAACCGGCCGAAATCGCATATTTTACTATTATATTTTTCTAAACAAAAGTTGAAATGCCTCTAATAATTTCCTGTCACGAAAAACACTTTAACGTGGCTAATAAGATTTGATTACCTAAGCTAAATCTTGTAAACTTTAATTCTTAAAATAGGATTAAATTTGAAAAGACGTTGAAAAAAATGCGATTTCGAAGGAATTATTTTATGCCGGTCGAATTTTTCCTTAAACTTTATAATAATGGTACCATTCAAAAGCTAAAAGCCTGGTCGTTTGAGCTGTGAAAGAATTATCTCTGTATGTAAAATATCAAGCGATATTTTGCAAAAAATCAATTTGAAACAACGGAGATAGAACAGTTGAATATCGCAAAATAAGCTGTGCTTACACTCACATATATATAGGATTTGCAAATGAAATGAGACTATGTCAATGATGTTCATGGTTTCTATTCATGACACGAAAATTAAATATACATGTTTTATGTTCATCTAGTATGAGTGTTGCGGTCGTATGGGTCCAAATGATTGGATTATTCTTGATTCTGACAACCAAAATCCAAGGATTCCACCATCATGTGAACAATATAAAGCCGTAAGTACTTACAAATTATGAATGAATCAAATCATTTTTCACTGGACATTCGATTAAGTCGTAGCCATTTGTTGCACTATAGTCAGACCTTCCCATTGAATCTGGGTGGTTCTTTTGATTATGTCATCCCCCTTACCCGGGATTAAATGATCCATGAAGCGAAAAATGATTTTGAGGTATTGAAAATAGGTCGTAGTTAATGATATAAAACATGTTTAATTCCTAACTGCTAAAGATTTTTGTTTATGCCGAGATATGAAATAATCAAAATGGTGTTGGGCATTTATTTTGTAAAACACATCAATCTCATTCTCAGGGGTTTTTTGTAGTGAAGCATGTGATGAACAGAGGCCCGGGAAAAGGTTGGTTGTTACATGACCAAATTTTCCAATATGTTTGAAAAATTTATTACAGAAATTAAGCGTCCGAAAAGTTGCAAGGAAAATTTTTCAACTATATGGGAAAATTTGATCGTGTGACAACCAGCCTTTGCCAGGGCCTTCTACCTCACGTTCCATCACAGAGTCCCTGAGAACTAGGTTGGAAATAACTTTGGTTGTTTTGTTTTTTGAAATCACTAGATTTCAATACTTCAAGTTCATTTTACGTATCATATATATAATTAACCCCCAAAATAAGATTATTGATTCTATTCTAGGGTTGTTACTATGAAGTTGAGAAGAACTTGAAACGGACTTTGGAAATGGGCGCTGCAGCATTGATTACTTTTGCTTTGTTCCAGGTAAAACATTAATTAAACATTGCACTCAAAATGGAAGTCGCAATGCAAATGTCACTTTCAATTGAGGCATTACAGGCTATACTAACACATGCATTGGTTAACGGATTCAATGCTTCCAATTTTGAAATACGTACGTTTCTTAATTCTTTACATGCTGAGTAAATAATTTATCTGTTGTGATATACATGTTACTTTAAGTCACACTATTACTTTGACTAACGCGTTTTCATGTATTTCTCTCATATTAGCACTACATTCCTCCCCTGTTAGCACGATGGCATATGGGAAATGATGTTATTTTAAGATCACCATAAATTTTAACCGCATTTAAAGACAACTGCAAGATTATTGCTAAAAGTAAATGCGTTCGTTTAGCATTAATTTCATTGATATGGCGGTTTTGTGGAGGGGCAAATTTCTGAAAATGATCCTTAGTAAATCCGCATGAAAATAACATGCTGAAATAAAGCTTGTTTTAGCAAAAGTTGTCTTGTAATTTGGATTATTTCTGTTTGTACTAGGATCCGAAAATTACTATATACTGTCATAATGAACAACGGGCGAGTCCGGTCGACCCAATCTGCGCCAAAAATTCCGTGTTACTGAAGCCTCATACCTGGGGCCGGTTGTATAAAACTCTTAATCACTTTTTTAATCATTGTTTTGTACTTAAATAGTGATCAGTAAGTACAAAATACATGGTTCTGATTGGTTGACGTTTCCACTAATCATAGTTAACTTTAATCACTTTTTTATACAACCGGCCCCTGATGCAATACCTGTGCGCGGGCGAGGATTGCATGGGATACAGAATTTCATCTGTGCTCTGATATCTGTGCTCTTAATAGTTTTCAATGAAGCAGCAACACTTGCTACAAGTATAACGAGAAGTAATTATTTAAAGGCAACTTGCTCATCAAGTTTGGCTACCGAGAAATTTGCCAAAATCACTGAAAATAAAAACTGTTGTTACGATTTGCAACTATAGCTTATTATTTTCAAAAATTATAATAATATGTGAAATAATAAATTCTTGTACCTTTAAACCACACATTTGCTAAAACAGTTCTCTATTAAAGATAAATGCATTTAAGCATTTAAAACAGCAAGGTTATCAATGTTAGAAAACCTTGACTGTTCATACTAGTATTACTGTTTACCACGTAATACTACGCTGGTGTCTTCACATCTTGTCTTTTAATGCTTAAAGAGAGCGCTTTGAAGCATGCAAAAGCTCTAAAATTTAGAGGTTCCGGTTTTTATTTCCCTAGAGCTAATGCCCGGCTCAACCTCCCAAGTGGTGTTTCTATATGAGCTATACAGCTAATTCAGTAAAGCTAAAGCGTACTGTGAGTGTGCAACAGAGAAAGAATTAGTGCATTTTTCACCTTTAAACACGTACGGAATTATTTCTTTGAAACAGCATCGAGGGCACATGGAAACTAACAACGTCAAATTCCCTGAGTGTCAGCGCCTAAATTTGCTACAGTCCATCATCCCTTGCGCGCTTATAGTTCATAGCTTTCGCTTTGGAAGGACAAACTTTATTGAAACATATAGAAACATAATATGTTTTTCCAGGGTGACGTACGCCTATCGGAGTCAACTTTTAAAAAGGCTAATTATTTTTAATATATTCACAGATGTTGGTGATGTGTTTCACTGGACTGTTCTTGATCAAACTACATCGTGGGGAAGGAAAAAATTTCGTGAAGAAATAAACAAAGAACATCAATCATCGATTTTATATTCAGCAACTAATTTTAAGTCTGGAATACTTCGCTCGCGTATTTCCTTACAACGGCTCACAATATATCCCATATATCATTACTAACTAGCATGTAATAATATTATTATCGCAACCCATTAAGATTCTTTTTCTATTAAAATATTTTTTGGTTTTAACCACTTCAGCACATTAGTATACAACTAATGATCAAGCACTGAAAAATTGAAACTATTAGAATAGTCATTTTCAGGAATAGTGCAGTACAAATTAATCTTTCATTCATTACCGGGGGGGGGGCATGCGGTGGGGTGTGTTATGGACCACAGTTTGGCGAATTAACAGCAGGGTCAGTACATGTCCGCCGATATTTGCGGCGGATAAGTCAAAATTAAATAACACTCTTACATCTCTCGTTAAACAGTTAACTTAAATATTTTGCAGTAAATATGTAGTTGTAAGCATTATCATTCTATTAAGGTTCAAAACTTTTAATTTGGTTGTTGAATGAATCTATCAACTTGGTTTCTATTTTGAACTTAACCCCCGTTTAAGTTAAACGGGCTTTGAACAACCGGCCTCAGGATAATGGCGGAACAGCGGAGCCAATCCAGCGTTTTCATTGGTTAAAAAATGCAATTGACTGGACACAAACTTCGAGTGGCCCTTCTGCTTATCTTCCACTCTGTGTTATGGAGGTTGTTTAGCAGAATAAGGTAAATGTTTACTCGTCAAGATTAGAATTTTAGTTTATGCTAGATTCAGTCTCACGTTCGAAGTAACATACGACATGCATGCCTTTTTCAAGATAAAATCGGGGGGGGGGGGGATAGGTTGATCGGTGTGGCTTGACTACTGTAAGTCTAATTCACAATTTACCGTGTATGCGTGACAACCAATCAATTTTGCAAAGAAATTGTTACTCAACTTCTAAGCTACCAAAAATTAACTTTAAATGCGTGTGTTTAATGGATGTTGCTCTGTTAAGGAAGAGAAAATTACTGAATTAGGAGTGAAATATTTCAGAAAAACTCTTCCATTATTGGACTTGTAAAGCCAGATGCATTCACTTGCGGAGGTAAGCGCAATTTAGTGCATACTGTAGTGTATATTGGTGCAAAATACAATTGTTGATTGAGGTTGTCATTCCAGTTGTTATCTGCAAAATTGCACATGTACAGAATTTCTAAACAGTTGCTTGTTTAGCTGTTTAAGCCGTTTTTAATATAATTTATAGTTATTAAGTATATTAAGAACTGTTTTAGTTCAAAATAATTCAATTTCGTGAAGATAGTAAATTTTAAAATCCACACCTGTAACTTCTGCCAATAAGCAAATGGAGGTGCTTGGTACAATTTGCCACTTCTAATACTTCGCTGTTTATATTAAAACGACAATAATTATGGTAAAACATCACTGGTAAAACGACACTGGTATCTCAACTCATGCATAATTTTTATAGCCAGTTAACTGGCGAGAATCATGACGAAACAGCCAGTTCAGCGCATTGATGTGTACGTATATTAAAGCTGGGCAGCACATCCGGAAGTACGTCATATTTTTAGACTTGCGGTCATGTTGGATGGCCTCACTTGAGCAGCAATGCTAAAGACTTTTATCACAGGCTGTATATAGTTTTCATTTTGGAATAAAAAAATGTGTTTTAAGGCAAAAAGCTTTTAAAGAAATCAGTTTTCTAACAAAAACTACACCGACCACTCCGTGAGTAGAGCCATTTAACATGGCCGCCGATTTTAAAATATGACGTGTTTCCGGCTTTATTTTATTCGGGTTTTGTATTACGATCAGCATAAGCTCCTCATCCGAACTTACTATATCAGTAAATTGCTAAAAGCCTCTAAATTTACTTATATGATAAATTTACGACAAGCCTAACCCTAATCCTAACCCTAAACCACTGAGCTTTATTACATCTGGAGAAAGCATGCACGCACCGCCATGTTTGAAGCCACTTTAATGGCGGCGATTTGCAAAATTGGTTCCCGATAGCAACTAGGAAATTTGCCACCGCTGTGCAAAAATATGGTTGGCGGCTGAACACAAAATGTAATTAGCATATTATTTGCGAAATTCAGATTGGTTTCAAAGGTGCTCGGAATTTAGTTTCTTTGACGAGCCAGTTATAATTTTGTTCACAATTTTTCATTGATTTAAGTAAAGGACTAATATAGCTGTCAGTTAATCATATTTTGAAGTGATGACATCGTCTGTTGAAGCAAATTTCCAAACTTTGACATGTGAGTGGGTTCCCAAGAATTAAGCGCGATGTTGAATTTACGTTTGACTTAATACTGGAAAATTTAGCTTTTGCTCCAAAAAGATATTTGTTTTCTGCTACTTCCAATATGTTTATGTTCCTTTCGAAACCAATTTTTTTGTTTTATAAATTCCGCTCATGGCCAATAGTTTGTTGCGAAACTCGCTACCGGAAAAGTACTTTAAATTACGGTTGTTGTTGAAATGGTCATGAAAGTGATAAAACATCCACAATCATGTGGGCCGTCAGTGCAATGATGTCTTTGATACTGTATAAATTTTTTCGTACAAATGGTAAAAAATATTTTTCAATTAACTAATGCGTTTAGTTATGAGGGGTGATTAGGTTCAAAATGCATTCTCGAATTTCATTTTTGCAGACGCTTGTATGCAATTTCGAATTGTAATATGCCAGTTTCGATGCTATTAGTCTTCTTCCCTATGCTATTATGCAATATTCGATGTTGTCATTCGATTTCCGTATGCTATTATGCAAGTCTCGGTGCTGTTATTCGAACTTCGTATGCTATTATGCAACTCTCGATGCTGTTATTCGAACTTCGTATGCTATTATGCAAGTCTCGATGCTGTTATTCGAACTCCGTATGCTGTTATGCAAGTCTCGATGCTGTTATTCGAACTCCGTATGCTGTTATTCGAGTTCCGTTTCTATAACGGAAGTAGCGTGGGTTCTAACGGTCAACGATGGCGCCTGATTTGTAAAATTATGATAAATTATGAGAGCTTTATTTTAGTACAGTTGGCTAACAACGATACAAAACACTGTATAGTCAAACGTTCAATTCCAAAATTTACAGGTACACTTTATGCCGTTATGGCAGAGGGCGACCAGTCTGTCGAAGGCGAGTGTATGCGTATTTTCCGTTCAATTATTTTTGATATTATCAGGGAAGTCGAAGGTAGCAATAGCTCAGATGTGAGAAGTTTCGGTCATGTACATTTACAACTTCATTGGCTATCCCATTTGCTTGATCGTTTTTTCAACATCTACCCATCAAATGGCGAAATTGAAAGATTAGTAAGAGCTGCAAGCAACTATTTTGATCCAGACAGCGTGCGTGATGGAAATAGAGAGCAATTGGTGGAAAATTCTGGGCAAACAGGCCGCCCAAGAATAATTGTACCTCGAGAACAATTGGAATTTTTAATCGGGCTTGGATTTTCGACTGTGAACATTGCTTTGCTCCTCGGTGTGTCAAATAGTACAATTAAACGACGTTTGTCTGATTTCGGTATACCGATCAGGTGTACTTACACGGAAATAGCTGATAACGCTCTCGATGAAGTCATCCTTACTATACTGCAGGATTTCCCTGATACAGGCTATAAACGCATGACTGGCTTTTTGCGGAGCAGAGGGTTGAGAATTCAGCAACACCGTATTCGTGAAAGCATTAGAAGAGTCGATCCTGCAGGGGTGCTACTAAGGTTCCTTGAAATGAGGATCACACAGCGGAGAAGGTACCAAGTGCCAGGTCCTCTTGCCTTGTGGCACATAGATGGAAACCATAAACTTATCAGGTATTACATTTTGGTATTTCATCAGTTCAAAATATCAGAAAAATATGGGCTTTTGACGCGGTAGAGGCTAGAACATAAGAATTCTTAAAATTTGTAATTTTTATACAAATGGAGATTCGTCATACATGGCGGCATCGACGGGTTCTCGAGAATGATTGTGTATTTGAGTTGTAGTACCAATAACCGTGCTGAAACAGTATTCCATTCATTTGAACAAGCAGTCCAGACGTATGGTTTACCATCTAGAGTGAGGTCAGATAAAGGGGGAGAAAATGTTGAAGTTGCTTGGTTCATGTTATCGCATCCAATGAGGGGTCCCGACCGAGGGAGTCATATTGCTGGTCGAAGCGTTCACAACCAGGGTATAAAACGTCTCTGGAGAGATCTCTTCGCTGGATTTACCTACACATATTACCATTTGTTCTTTGCCTTAGAAGACAGTGGCATTCTTGATCCCTCTAATGAAATACACCTGAGTGCTTTGCATTATGTATACACACCTAGGATTAACCAGTCACTTCAGTTGTTTCGTGCTGGATACAGTCAAAGCCCTTTGAGCACGGAACATGGAGCTTCACCCACACAATTATGGATAAGCGGAACAATCCAAATGCCAGATTCGTACAGATTTGCTCAAGAATTCAGAACTATGGTATTTCGAACTTTTCCGCAATATTGATTTATTAACAATATCTAATTGGATAATTATACTGTTGTCGAGCACGGTAACACTGCTTGTACACTTTAGGCCCACATTGAAGACTATGGCATAGATTGGGATGCCCCGGATGCAACTGACTACGATAGAACATCAGTTGTTGAAATTCCAGACACACGTATGCCATTGAATGAAACAAGCTATCATGAACTCGTTCAAAGAATAAACCCTGAACGAGAATCTCATTATCAAGTAGTTGATATATACGTAGAGACAATTAACTTCATGAATGAACGTTTGCAATGGAAATGTAAAAATATAAATATTCTTATTGTTTTTTAAACATCGCGATATGTAGAAGACTGAACACTTTTAACAGTATTTTATAGTTAACAGTTATATGCCACTTAACAACACAAAATGTCCCAAGAAGACGTACATGATGAAAATATAATTTGACCGTTGGTTGCTGGAATTGTTTTGAATTGTCTTCGCAACTTTGACATCACAAAAAGTTACGACTCGTATAGCTGTAATACCACAACCAGGAACTTCGGACATGGCTGCCTTCACTTTTTGTAAACATTACTGTACAAGTGAACATGGTGCTGTATAATAATTATAATTTATGTATAGCAAACATTTTTACAAGTTTGAATTTCTCGCCATACACGTATCGTGATTTGCCATGTACCTCTCGCTGGTGAAAATCAAAACGTGAAGGCAACCATGTCCGAAATTTTTGGTAATGCGTATATCGCTGTGAGTTCTTACATTTTATGATCATGTGCCGAGACTAATTTTTTGGGACAGAATATAAACAAAAAAGCAATTTTGCAATTACGATATGACACAGACATATTGTATCAATGTATCTGTTCCAGACAATAACCAGTTTATGCTTGAAACCTTCGTGCCTACAAAAAATAAGTCGCATATATAATCTACATATCTAACGTAAAGGTTGATATGATAAAAAGTTCTAGCAGCGATAAAAAAATAAAACAGTTTTCCAATAATTGTCCCTTAACGCAACAATAATTCATCACCAAGGTCCATCTTATTAACTGAAAGTGAAACCTTTCGATCCATACTTTAATGCAACATCCATGTTTTTTCTGAATTCCTGGTATTCTTTATGCTGTGTTGGAAGTATAATAGTGAGGAAGCATGTTTCGGACATTGGAAGTTTCTTCGCTCCTTCATCAAATTTGACCATCATCTTTCCCATGGCAGCAGAAGGCAGTGTATTTCCTGCAGTCCAGAAAGAGCAAAGGTCTAACAGACCAACATCTGAAAAAGGAAACATGATTTAAAAGAGCCAAGGAACAATGTTGACACGATTTCTGATATTATTTTTCACCAATAAAAGAAAGAATTATTCATACCTTCTGTTCTGGACTCAAGTTCATCTATGTATTTGATGAAAAAATTAGCCGCTCTTTCATTGTCCTCGCACTCTTCCAATCCATCATACATGACTAGATTCTTCATTTCTATTCCTATTATACGTCGCTCTGCTTCCCTCGGAAATATGATAGGCACTACAGCTGGAATACTTGACAAGAATTTTTGAAGAGAAAGATCATCCATTCCTGTGGTAACAAAATCGTGCGATGAAACAATAGTTTTATGTACCCTGTACTCACATTCTCGTACTAGTTTAATTAAATAAATATGAAAACCTGTACCATAGAAGTTTTCAATATACATTTACAATTCTACAAATATAAATCTTTAAAAATGAAAGAAAAGGTTTAACACACTGTTTCGTAGCTTTAGTGAATACATGATATACAGGTTCAGATTTAACATCCACTCTCCCTATTGGTATCTTTAAAAGACCGGTAACCCATCAAATGTGTCTACTGTATAATGTATCCATTAACCAATCAGTATCTTTGTAAGTCAGTGAAAGGTTGTGGTAGTCGTAGTCAAATCTAGACCTCTCTTATGAAAAAAACATTACAAATTTAGATGCACTTGGACATTAATACAATCATACCCTTAGCAATGTCGTCAAGTTCCATTCGTCTCTTGTCGAGTACATGATACAACACTAATCCATCTACCAATAGGCGACGATCTTAATCAAAGGTCCATTGGAAAGGAAATAGAATTAGATATAGAGTACAATGTTATTCATTGAATGATTCAAAATACATTACCTCAGATATCATGACTCTTAGGTTAATGTCAGATATGTCTTCTAATACAATGTGAGGAGGGTCTCCAGAATCTCCTTTTGCCCAATAATCTGTAACGGTGTTAGAAATACCGTATAGTCCAGGACCACCGTGGATAATGCAATGCTCTATTATACGTCCTATGGCTTTAAACGAACCAGTCAAACGAAGTGCCTGATCATGAATTGGAAGGCGATGGTCATGTTGGCCTTCGAAAAATAGAACTGGTTTACCACGTCCACCACAAAGTCCTTCATCGACTGTTTTCATGACACACTGTAAGAATTCTCGCAATGGTCCATTTCCAACACCATCTTCATCTTCAAAGACAATACGAGGACATGCCCGTAAGTTGTTGTCAGGATTTTTGTAAATTCCCATTATATCTCGTCTCAAATCTGCAATGCCATCAACCCTGTTTACTCGAAATAGCTGCCTTGTACTTTCCATGTCAACTGATCATGATGATTGACAGAATTTTCTCAGTGCTTGTTCAGGACATATGTCAATCCCAGCTGTGTCAAGAGGTGATGTTGTCCCTGATGATTCGACAACGTCATTAATACTTTGATTAACATAAATAAATGATAAAAATGTTATGGTACAAGTAACATTATGATTGTAAAAATAAGGTATAAAATTTCAACGACCTAGCAACGATTGAGCTGCTTCATCCACGTCTCCATCAGCATGCTCTAGAGCAGAAGATATTTCTCTTTCACTTGCAAGAGGCACCAATTCATGAAGTATATCCTGTGATGAATGGCTAAAATATACCAGAGTTCGAGTTGTGTGTATTGTTTTACAAAGGTTGCAGAAATATGTACTATAATGGTGACTAAATGGATTAAATCTTAGGAAGCAAATCTTAGCACCGGTAAATACCTGTTTGAAGGTTCTTCATTAAAAAAGCTTCCGCATTGGTCACTAAATTCCTGGTCAGACTAAAAAAGATTTCCTGAAAAGTTATAACACTTTCATGGCCAACTATAGGCAGCCTAGAAATGTGTGTAGATCTATAAATTGTTGAGTTTGAGAAACTCAGGCAGCTTCATTTCCCTTTCATTCTATGTGCACCCTATATTGTTGTCGCAATTTCTCGTTTCTCTCGCTATAGTATAAGTGAAATCTAACAGACGATTCGATTGGCCAAAACGCGTGCATTACGACGCAATAAAGCACACTCCTGTACTTATATTGGAAAAGCCTTGAGAATACTCGTCTTGTGTGTTTATAGTGTAATTATGCACTTTGGGAATGTTGAGAGAAAACTCGACAGGCCCGTAAAACACTCTGCTTCGTCTCGTGTTTACGTACTTCTCGCATTCTCTGAACACTATCACGCCATAAACGCACACGACTCGTCCCCCCCGTTTTTATTAAACATTACCAGCATATATTCCATGAAATTCAAAGTAGCGGGCTAAAGACCGACATGAAACCCTTATGGGGCTTGATTCTTTAATAGAAATACAAAGTCTGCCCAGCAAATATAATTGAAGTCCCCCAGAAAAATGGGAAAATATGCAATAAACTTACAAGGTTTTGACAAAATTTTCTTGTCTTGATGCAAGATGCAAAGCACTTCGGAATCGCTATAATTTCGAATTGTCCTGTGATCTGAATGGTCATAAAAAGTATTGCAACTGTTTTAACCAATCAGCTCACAGAAAACAATTTGAAACTATAAGGGATACCAGGATCATAAGTTAGTCATTTAACCAGATAAATCACTTTGCAAATTTAATTTCCAAGATCTTCAGACAGCCATGCCATCTATAAGCAAGTACCATTCACACCATCTCAGTAAATTCACACCATGGCATGTGCAATTCGTCTTCAGCCAAACAAATCAAAAAAGCTCTGACCATAGGCAGAAACACAGATTATAAACCTCTCAGGCAAGCCATTTTTATTGCCTGACCAATCACATGAGGGTTGCATGTATTTGGACTATATGATCTCAACCAGTAATTTCAAATGCGCAGCTCTAATAAAAATATCATTATCACTAAATACTTATGACAACAATGGAGCACGCGTATAATGAAAGGAAAATGAAGCTAAGTTTAATCAACAATTTATAGCTCTACACATAGTTCTAAGATGCTTAAGGGTACCTATCACAATATTGATACAAATGTTTCAACATGCCACACAAGTGCAACAAAAAATACAAAATAGAATGGGAATTAGATAGACTTTGACAATTACCAACAAAATACAATAATTATATATTGAGTATCAATCACCGAAGATGGTGCAGGCAGACATTTAAAACAAGGATTATATTAATTCAAATAATATTTTGCAGTGAAAGAGTGCAGTGTGAAATACTACCAGTGGCAAAGCCAGTCCAACATTTGGTCATGCAAATTTTTCTGTGTTTATAGACCGTATAAGGAATCAATCTCTAAAGAAACGAATAATAATATTGAACTTGAATATCATCACTAAATTGTCAGGCTTGCTTCGCTACTGAATACTAGTATCTAATGTTTTTGCTCAAATATAGTAAACACAGATTTCCCTAGCTATGTCTATGTGTGTAGTACACCCTGTAATAGAAAAGATGCAGTGTTTCTCAGAAAAAACAGTGCTTTCCAAACAAAATTGGTTACAATATATTTGACTTGCTATGTACAGAGAGAATTAAAAATAGGTCTGTTTTTATGACATTCCATGTTCTATTCAGAAAGTATTTGCAGACAGAAACAAAATCTTATATCTCTTGTAAATCAAAAGACAATTGACATGTTTACATCATTTTGAGATTTGAAAAATGAAAAATGTCAAATAAAGACCAAAATACAGATGCTAGTACCTCTATTTCATTTTCATTTCCGTGTTTACAATTTGGTTGATGTTGTCTTATTTCTGTTGTTGGAATTTCAGCATTACAAATAAAGCAGTTCACCATAGGCAACGTTTCGTTATTCATAGCATTTTCTTCCTAAGGTATTATTATTAAGAATATATTAATATGTCATATATGTGAATATATAATGTACAAGCTAGTTCTAGTAGATTTATATTAAATAATTTGTTTAATATGAATAAAGTTTTTCATATCCCTTAGGATGGTTTTGAAGTTAAACAAGTTCCTATAATCATTGTGCAATCTGCAATTTTGCATGACAGCATACATATGATTGAGTACAGATAATTAGCTGGCAAGAGGATTAAGAACTACAGTAGATTGTGTTTTGAGTACAATGGTGGTAGGGTAACAAATTAAGACTGGGTACAACAACACAGATACATGAATGCCCTAGACTTGCTACAAGTCAACTCAAAATTGTACCAGTAAAAAGGCAGTAGGTAAAGGGCAAAACATATATATATATATATATATATATATATATATATATATATATATATATATATATATATATATATATATATATATATATATATATATATATATATATATATAAGATATGTAGATATGTAGATATGTAGACATATACATGCATATATAGATATATAGATATATACCTTTGAATCCAGAGCTACTGTGCAAATATCCAGATTTCTCTGTACCGGTCGAATATAAGCTAATGCTTGCCCCAGCCCTGATGCATTTTGTAAAAAAAGGAACAGCGTAGCCAACGTTCGCTGGTGGTCTAATGATGACCAATTCTTTCACCGTGGCACCACTTCTCAGAATTTCAAACCCACCACCATGAGATAGTTTAGGAAACGCATTTTCCAGCTTCTCTTGAACCAACTCCGCCGTATCCTTGGAGCCAAACACGAGTTTTTTTCTTCCCAAACCCGCAGATTGAAGAATAAATTTTTCTTGACGATTTGGTATTCGGTCAGTGTCAGTTTTTGCCAAACAAAAAAACTCGTGCGTCCAGATCTCTTTAGGGATAAAAAACGACTGTCTTTTCGAACGTTTTGCAGGTGGTTGGTTTATTCTTTGATTTCTTAACCTGAGAGGGGGATTTTCGTGTGATCCATAACCGGCAAAAAGGCTTCAAAAATTTCGGAGAACTGCCTCGCCACGTGTTGACGTTGTCGTGGGTAAAGTCGAGTTTTCGTCGCAGTTTGCGTTACATTTGTTACAACTGACGGGTTCTCCACTGACGTTCCTGGCGATGAAATAGGCGTATTGTCTACACTTATCGTTCCCCGATTCATGGATGTACTTATAAGATTTGCTGCTTCATGCAACATATTGATAGCACGCTGAACTTCTTGATTCGAGTCTTGATTACTTCCCTACGCCATTTTCAGTTACATTATTTACAGTCTTTGCATAATTTATCATAATTTTACAAATCAGGCGCCATCGTTGACCGTTAGAACCCAGGTTACTTCCGTTATAAAAACGGAACTCGAATAACAGCATACGGAGTTCGAATAACCATAGTTAATGGAGCGAGATGGTTTGGAAGCTTCGCCTATTTTGCGATGACGTAATTATTATGTTGAATGAGTATATTCTTAGGTCACGTGACGACGAAAGACTACAGCCGATTCAGCCGACATTCAGCGCAAAAATATTGTAATTTAATATCTATCACGAATGCCGAATTGCGCCTTTTACAATTGTTTTCACAGCAAGCGGTATAAAAATGTGAGTTTGTTTCAAATTCAAATTCCTCGTAATTCTGATAGCGAATTTACTTTTCATCGTAAGGAGGAAGCACGAAAAAGCTGGATTAATGCGATATTGCGAACGAGACAGTTGGATGCAAACTTGAAAGGACAGATCGAAAGCAACAACATACATATTTGTGAAAGTCACTTTAAAGCGGAGTACATTGAAACCTTTTCCAAGAGGAAGTCACTCCAAACTGATTCAATTCCAACAGAAAATCTCCCAGTCAAAAGTTTTGATCACTTAAGCGCAAACTCCACTAGTGTGCCGAGGAAAGAACCAGCTCCAAGACATGTTTCTCAAGAAACTAAAATTATATACGCATCTCTTGATAATCTTGATGCATACTTGAAAAAAGCTGAAAGGTACCCGTATTTTCAAGGCTGGAAATGGTACAAAGAAATAAACAAAACTATTATCGAGTTCAAAGAAACTGAGTACTTGATCGCAAAGTTTTCTATACTTGTCGAATCTACTCTTAAATATACTGTTCTTGTTTACGGCTGGGCTTTACCCAACGATCACTCCATATATGTTTCAAACGAGCGTTCTTTGCAGTGCTGTAATTTTAAGACGAAAACTATTATCGAGTTCAAAGAAACTGAGTACTTGATCGCAAAGTTTTCTATACTTGTCGAATCTACTCTTAAATATACTGTTCTTGTTTACGGCTGGGCTTTACCCAACGATCACTCCATATATGTTTCAAACGAGCGTTCTTTGCAGTGCTGTAATTTTAAGACGAAAACTATTATCGAGTTCAAAGAAACTGAGTACTTGATCGCAAAGTTTTCTATACTTGTCGAATCTACTCTTAAATATACTGTTCTTGTTTACGGCTGGGCTTTACCCAACGATCACTCCATATATGTTTCAAACGAGCGTTCTTTGCAGTGCTGTAATTTTAAGACGAAAACTATTATCGAGTTCAAAGAAACTGAGTACTTGATCGCAAAGTTTTCTATACTTGTCGAATCTACTCTTAAATATACTGTTCTTGTTTACGGCTGGGCTTTACCCAACGATCACTCCATATATGTTTCAAACGAGCGTTCTTTGCAGTGCTGTAATTTTAAGACGAAAACTATTATCGAGTTCAAAGAAACTGAGTACTTGATCGCAAAGTTTTCTATACTTGTCGAATCTACTCTTAAATATACTGTTCTTGTTTACGGCTGGGCTTTACCCAACGATCACTCCATATATGTTTCAAACGAGCGTTCTTTGCAGTGCTGTAATTTTAAGACGCTTTGCATCGAAACTGGATCTCTGGTCATTTGTAAAGGGACGCTTCTTTCAAAGGAGCTAACCAAAGCATTGAAGACACATCTGGTTTCTCTGCTACCAAACGAGTCTTCTCCACAATATCGTACAGTTGAATATTGTCGTTCGCTTTTATGTCGTGTCCTAGTTTCATCATTTTCATCAACACCAAATAACAGTACACAATTGCAATGCGATCTGTGCATTCGAGAGTCGAACGTCAATGTAGCTGGTAACTTCAATGTGGCTCCTGTTAAGATTAACTGTAAAGCACCACTGTCATGTCTTTCCAAGGAGCAGCTAGTTGCAACTGTAAAAGACACAAGAGTTAATCTGAAAGAAACCAAGTTGAAGTGCGCACAACTTGAAAAGAGAGTTCAACGAATGGAGAATGAGATCAATAATCATGGCATTAGAATAGAAACTGGTTTGGAGAAAGAGCTTACAAGCATCATCACTAGCACATCATTAGAAGCAACTCCACATATGAAACTTGTATGGGAGCAACAGAAAAAAGCACTAAGTCAACAATCTAACTTTGGTCACAGGTGGCATCCACATTTTATACGATTCTGTTTGTTTATTTATTCAAAATCCCCTATTGTTTACCAGGAATTGAGGGATTCTGGCACAATGCAGTTACCTAGTTCCAGAACTTTGCGATCCTACAGAAAAAACTTTAAACCAGGAGCAGGGTACTTGCCAGAGAACATTAAGTCATTGATTTCCAAAACCAAGGGTTTCATGGATAAAGACAGGTGGATTGTTGTCATGTTTGATGAGATGAAAATTAAATGTAATTTGGTATTTGTCAAACATTCTGGCCGTCTCATTGGATTTGTGGATCTTGGTGATCCAGATATAAATTATTCATCATTTGATAAAATTGAACCAGCTACACATGTACTTGCCTTCTATGTTAGGGGTATAACCACTAAACTGCAGTTTATGCTGGGTTACTTTTTCACCCGAGATGTGGTCTCATATCAATTAATGGCAATTTTTTGGCGTGGTGTAGCAATATTACAACTTAAAGCTAACCTGAATGTTATTGCTGCAATCAGTGATGGGGCTTCACCAAACCGCAAATTCTATCAACTCCACACTCATATTGGTGGAAATATTGGTAAGACAGGACTTGTGTATAAAACAAAAAACCTCTTTGTCCCAGAAAAGTGGATTTGGTTTTATGCTGATGCCCCACACCTCTTAAAAACAGCGAGAAATTGCTTATATAATTCTGGTTCTGGTTTGAAATCAAGGTACATGTGGAACAATGATCATTATCTATCGTGGAAACACATATCAGATTTATATCATTCTGACCTGGAACTGGGGTTACACCAACTTCCTAAATTAACAATTGAACATGTCATGTTAACATCATATTCAAAGATGAGAGTAAATCTTGCTGTCCAGGTAACTTATAGTTTTGTTTATATATATTTTAAAACTAGGGTAGATTTAAAACATACCATGAAAGAATGCATCTTTGCTTGTTAATTCTTAATTCTCCTATTATCACCTCATCAACATTGTATCTATCTGTTTTTCAATAAGTCATAAATGGGTTGAAAGCAATAATCTATTTTATGAAATTTAATAACAGATATATGATCAATTATCATCTATTTCATCTCAATTATCCTCTCATGTTGCCAAAACAAACCTGTTTCAAAAACTGGAAGTAGTCAGTAATCTATTGAAATAGTTCTACCATTGTCCCAAACTATTGATCATTATATTTATTTAGCTTTTTTAATTTGTTCCATAATATAGATCCTTAGCAATAGGATGGCCCAAGCCCTTGTTCGTACCTATCCAGAAGGAGAGGCAAATGAAACAGCAATGTTTTGTAAATTAATGAATGAGTTTTTTGACTGTTTAAATGTTCGTGCATTCAGTGAGGCTACCCATAAACGGAACGTACTTCTGGCACTATACAGATCACAGGATGATGAAAGGTTTGAATGGTTAGTTAACACTTTCCTTCAGTACTTTCATGACTGGAAGAAAGCTATTGAGACTCGTCCTGGTAAATTCCTACCAACAGAGCGGGCAAAGATGTTTATTTCACAACAAACTTATGAAGGCCTTCAAATCACTGTACATTCAACTGTTGAGATTGTCAAGTTCCTAATTTCTCAAGGTGTTGACAGTGTTTTGACTGAACGCTTCCAACAGGATCCGTTGGAGGAATACTTTGGCAATCAGAGGCAAAGGGACAGAAGGTCTGATAATCCTGATGCATCACAATTTGCATACAATGATCGAGCCCTTGATGTCCAACACAATGTTATGCCTATCAAAGCTGGTAACACTGGTAAACGCAGTGCAGAAAAATCCAAATGGAATGAAGTCATTGAAGAGCCTCTCGACAAAGCCAAGAGACCAAAAAAGAATAAATAATAATTTTGTGTTTACTCTTGAACTAAGAGTAAAATCACCTACAGACTTTAGTATTCTTACTGGGTGGAAAATTAATTAAGATCAATAGATTTTTTATTTTACATTATGTTATACTATTACCAGTTGCAAATAAAGCAATTTATCATTACCGTATTCTCTGTGTAATGATTATCGTATTGGTCTGTGTAATGATTTTGAGTTTATTACAGTTCAAAAAGATAATCTCCATTGCTGATTTTATGGTTAATTAAATAAGCCCCCCTCTCAATTAAGCCCTCCCTTTCCAATAGGCCCCCCCCTCCAAAGGTGCTGAAATAAATAAGCCCCCCGGGGGCTAAATAGAGAGAATACGGTAACCAAAAATTCCTGAAGGTATCAGTTTAATTGGATCTGGAACATCACTACTTATAACCACTTAGGACTGATCTTCTGATTTCTGTTGTAGAGTTTTCCTTAAGGCCTTCTTACCATTTGAACAGTTTTGTTTCTTGTATTTATTAATCATATCTCTCTATTATGTTCTCGAGGCAAACTTTCGAACAATCCTGATACACCGAGTAAGGGCATTCTTGCACAATGTTGCTCCAAAGGCTCTTCACTTTTGGATTTTCCAGAATACGAGTCTGTAATTCACAAATTGGAATAGGTTTTGTTACATCAAAAGCTACAGTTTCACATCGAAAAGTTTTCTCCATTTCAAACCTAATACCAATTAGATCTTCACACGGAGTCCACAGACCTCCTCTAGAAAGTGATAAAATGTATTCATTGTCAGGTCGTTTCATTGATTGCAGCAGATCCTGAAGTTCTTCTCTATTTGTACTTTCTAAGATAGACTTAGTCTTTCTAAATTTGCTTGTCCTGAACATTTTAGAAATAATCGATCCCATCAAGTACGAAAGGGGACCATATTCCCGTTCATCCACTTCAGCTACATCTTCAGTTTGTTCACTAGTTTGGCTCTTGCACGTTGCAACGAGAAATTCAGGTATGTGGATAAACAACAGACTCGCAGCAATTCTAATTTGCTCGACTGACCATCGTTCATTGCCGGTAGTTGGTTGGTTCACAAGTCTCTCAGGTTCTTTCGACAAGTGTTTGTATAGTTCACTTACCAAAGTATCTTGATTTAATTTCTTGCTGAAACGCCCACGAAGTTCGCCGAGAACGTCAACACACAATGCAGATGGCTTTAGATTCTTACAAATACTAGCGATTTCCTCTCCATATAAATTATCCTTGATTTTAGACTCAGCTTTTTTAAACAAATCCTCCACAATCTCTTTTGAAATACCTGGAGTGTTTTTACCCTCACTTGTCTCATTAAGCAACGTATGCTTTGCTCTTATATGACGGGCGAGACCGCCTTTTGATTTGCATATTTTATTGCAACTCTGACACAAATGTTTCGGTGGTATTTCAATCTCCTGAACAGCATCATCAACCTCCCTGTAAAATTCCTTGTCCTCATTAAAATAGTCCAGTTGATCTTCCATGACATGAACTAACTCATCAAGCTCTGCCTTTTTATCTTCGGGCTCTAATCCTTCCTCATCTTCAAGCATTTCTTCCATAATTTGCATATTTTCTTCGCTAATAGTCGCCGCCATTATAGCTTGCCGTAGTCCTTCGTGATCACGTGACCACAAAATTAGACAACAATAACATAACACCGGAAGTAAAGGAGCTTCCAAAGCATCTCGCTCCATTAACTATAGAATAACAACATCGAGACTTGCATAACAGCATACGGAGTTCGAATAACAGCATCGAGACTTGCATAATAGCATACGAAGTTCGAATAACAGCATCGAGACTTGCATAATAGCATACGGAACTCGAATAACAGCATTGAGACTTGCATAACAGCATACGGAACACGAATAACAGCGTCGAGACTTCCATAATAGCATACGGAAATCGAATGACAACATAGAATATTGCATAATAGCATAGGGAAGAAGACTAACAGTATCGAAACTGGCATATTACAATTCGAAATTGCATACATGCGTCTGCAAAAATGAAATTCGAGAATGCATTTTGGACCTAATCACCCCTCATATTTAGTCGATCGATTTCAGTGACATTTTTGTATTGTTGTTCGAGTACGAGGTTTGACTAGTTTGAGTCGAATTTTAAAAAACCTGCCTTTTGCTCCAACATGATTTTAGCTCGAACTTGGCCTTCATGTTTATATCTACTCACCTGATTTGTTAGCGTGTTTTAAAAAATTACGCTAAAAGGTCGTTTAGTCCACTGAAAATGCTTGTGATCCATATATTTGTTATATGATTTTTAAATATCACGCGTAAATCACGCAATTTCCACGCGTTCACGCAGGCTTATCTGGCGCATGCTCAGACAAATTTCCCAGCTGCTGTTCCCGATTGGTTCCCGGCTACAGGTACTACCACTGACCCTAAATGCGATGCTATACGTCCGGCAAAGTCCTTCGCCCCCCTGGTTTTTAACAAAAAATTGTTTACGAGATAGCGAGAAAAAGGAAATAATCTTAAAATATTTTGATTTCTTTGCATATATTTTTATACTACATTTGCTTAACGGTGAAAAAATGAATTTGCCTTACTTGTCGGAGCAAGAATCTGCTATAAATGTAGGGGAATTCCTCTTTCAGGTATGTTTCACACAACATATACTTTGTATTTTGCGTACGATTTTAATACAGACACGGCAACACGCTTCGATGTTTGCCCTGTTTGATAATAAAGTGTTTTTAGATCACACAAACCCTTAGATCTTATATACAAATAGTAAAAGATCATTAACATAGTTTTTTTCTTCTGAGCATTGTATTTTTATTGCTAGCTTCGTTTTACACACTCGCTTTGTTTTAGGTTTGTACCTGCCAGTATGTGCAAATCCAATACCTGAGAAAAAAGTCGGCTATAGAAAAGGGAAAATATCCAGGACATGGCATAAGAGGTTTTGTTTCCCAAATGCATCAAGGTAACTCACACTTTACATTAACAATCAAAAGAAATTTAGAAGTGATTGGGTCCAGAAAATTGCATGTTTTCATTGTTAAGTTTTGTATTAGCCATTGATGCCTTTTAAAGATACATGTAATGGTTGATTGCATGTGAACAGAAAATTAGACATTTCAAGACCAAATACAGGGGGCCAAAAATAAAATTGTGTAATTACAATTGTAAATATCATTGACTTATCGATATTTAAGAATCCTTGATAGTTGTTTGTGTATCCTTGTTTTGTAAAGACAAAAATTTACTACAATATACTAATGTACTTGTTAATGTTTTTTTATTTTGTAGGATCTATAAGAACCTCATCACAACATGGCATAAAACATACATATGTAATAAAACAACAGAGGCAGAAATTTTATCATGTCATACCTATGATATGATGAATAATTTAATAAAATGTCAAATTCTATGTTGTACAGTAGTCACTACTATTCTTAAAGTTACATTGTTGATGTTAAGCTAATAATCATACATGTAAAAAGCCAAATTTAAAAAGTTCAAAATTAGTCCTCCATTAATGTTATCTTCAATTTCCAACAGATACTTTGCATGTATTTTAAATATTCTCCTAGAGTACAAAAACAACAGGTAAGACCCAGCTAGCACAATCACGTTGAGGCAACGTTGTATCAACGTTCGCCGAACGTTTATACAACGTCGTTCTCAACGTTGTGTCAACGTTTTTTTTGTGAACTCGTAGGAACGTTGTGACAACGTTGGGGCTAACGTTAGATTACGACGTTATTACAACGTTCAGGCAACGTTTAGCCGACGTTCACACAACGTTCAGCCGACGTTCACACAACCTTAGACCAACGTTCAAAATACGATGTAATTACAACGTTGAGACAACGTTCAGACAACATTTACACGGCGTTCGATTCACACGACGTTTACACGACCTTAGACCAACGTTCAAAATACGATGTATATAATTATACAACGTTCAGCTGACGCGTCGAATGTAATTCAAACAACAGATAATGAGATATCACTGTTCTCATAGTTATATGTTGCTGGAATTGCATTCAACCCGACTGAAATGCGACGTATATAAAGACATTAAGGCGATAAGGGAAATGTGGAATGTCACCGCTCATTCTGTCATTATATTCGACACAGTCCTGCGCGGCGGATAAAATAGTTAAAGAGACCTTATAAAATAACTGAAACAAAGTCGTCAATTTTGAATCTTTTAATGTTTTACAGAGCATTTTGTATGGGATGTAAATTTGACAGTAAAACTATCTATTTTGGGTCTTTATAATAGTCTTTAAATATCTCGTGATCAATATAGGATCTTGCTCCCGCTGTCCCGCATCATAAACTATATATAAATACAGCTTGCTCTTCATGTATGTTCCTAAAAGACAAAAATTACGACCATATATTATTGGACATCCTTTTTATCGATACTGTCTTGGCATCTTGGGGACTTTATCACTCCATAAACACACTATGAACGGTTATGAATGCGGCATGTTAATCAATATAAGTCGGGCTTTAAATTCAGCAGGGAACCAGTCCACCTAATATCATACTTAAAGATTTGATTACCTTGTCGTCCACGGAGTAATAATAATGTATACTGCTTTGATCAACGTACACTCAACAATGAAATAACCAATTATTCGGCCAACGCTATCGATGCTCTAAAATATGCAATAAATTTAGTTGCGCGTGAACGGTGAGAAATATATATCACTTATATGTTATTAAGGTGGCTCCCTACGGTTTTAGTTATAAAGTGCATTGTAGCCGTTAAGACCGTCTCATTTCCACATCTTTCATTATAAAACTATGAAATTCAGTACAAGTGTTATTGAAGTCTTGCTGAAGATTTTAAAGTGGTGATTTTGCGCTAGAAGATTGTTGCCATGGCAACAAATGGATAAGAACATGGCTTGCGTTTCGTCTTCTTTCCGCAATTTTCGAGATTTCCTTCGGTGAATTATTTTTTGATTGAACATGTTGTATGGTACTGACGTAAGGGTTTCACTTACACACTTTAAAAAAATTCTATGGATAGGTTTTTTTATTATCCTACAAAATGTCAAAAATCAATATAAAAAAAAATCCCTTCCATAAAATTTTTCGAAAAAATGACATTTCAAGCACTTGGGCGATGGTAATTGGTGAGCAAAATTTTAAAAAAATTCACTGAAGGAAACGGGCAAAATTTACAGTTTAATTTCATTATATTTTTTTGCTTTGACGTCATAAAATTTTTGAAACCAGTTTTTCACGCGTGGAGTCCAGCACATTTCGTGGACATCAACCAGAACAGCGAGAAATGCGTGTTTTTGATAATAGCCGTAGTATTTTTTCGTTTGAAATTTTTGGTTTAACCTTATTTAAGAAGAGATTAAAAGACATTCACATTGCCAAGAAGTAAAAACAAGACATAATAAGGCATAAAATCAAACCACTGCTTCTTAAATTTATTCTTGACATTAAAAACCGATGTACGAAAATATTGTCAAAACTCATGACTGTATGCACGATAGTTATAAGACTATGTTATTAAAACACGACAGACATCCGACCTTAATTAAACAAGAAAACTTACATAAGCTTCGGTAACATTTCAGAAGAGCCATGAAGTCGATAAAGACAATACAAAATGGTTCAGTCGGAGTCCATACACTTTCGTAAAATTTCGAGCAACAAAAATTACATTACCGGACATAAAAAAGCGCCTAAAAATTGTTTTAAAACTGATTTAAAGCACCTAATACTTGAACTTGGAAACACAAGCGATTGTAAGGAAGAACTGTCGTCTTGTGACATGTCGTTTGTGTGTAGAAACACAAAAATATCGGCAAAAACAATGTTTTCAACTTTGAATGTGAAAAATTTTATTATAGCTGGCCACGAACATTCCACGCGTGATTCGTGCGGACAGCGTCTGATCTCTATAAATCGGGTTATAACTGAACAAAACCATAGGGAGCCACCTTAAATAGTTACTTTTTCAGCAATTCAACATAATATATAATTCAAAAATTAAACGAGACATACCTGGATGTTGAAGTTTGATGTGAATTCTATGACTTGTAATGCAGGAACAAGGGGATCACATGAGATTGCGTAGCAAGCACCCAGCATTCAGTCTTAAAAGCAGTATTGGACAAACGATGGCAAATGTCAAGGGTGGGGACCCAAGATTTTGAGGAGGGATGTGATCCCCTTGTTCCTGCATTACAAGTCATAGAATTCACATCAAACTTCAACATCCAGGTATGTCTCGTTTAATTTTTGAATTCTATTTCCTTGTACTGCACGTCACAAGGAAATCACATGAGAATTTAAAGCCCAGAGTTTGGACAATATGACAGAATAAAACTGCAGGTTTTATTGTAAATATCAACCATCATATAACACAACTTTTATAAATCTCATAAACGTTTACATGTTGTAACTGTCCAACTATGTTGCGGCAGCAAGGATAGACATGGCAAACGCGTGCTCAGTGTCAGCCGATAACTGTTTTTTATAAAATCGGGCAAACGTTTCACCATTAGACCAACCAGCGCATGATAAAATATTGTCAACTGGAACTCCAGCTTTAGCTGCAGCCGATGTGGAGGCAGCCCGGGTGCTATGTGATTTATAACGTGTAGTGTCAACACCTGCAGCTGTCATGACTGACTTTATCCAGCGACTCACAGTATCAGTGGATACACTCTTATGAGGTTTGCAAAAACTTATCAGTAGTCGAGTTTCCGAATCCCTTATAGCCATTGTTCTTTCTAAGTAACAGCGTAATGTATGAACCACGCACAACCTGCTGTCGTTATACATTGGCAACCTAATAGGCGCTTGATGGACTCCAAGCCTTGTGTGTTTAAGGGGAGTAGTGATGTGCATTGTGCAATCAGAATCCGTCAAAATAATATCCTTCATACACAACTGTTGTAGTGTCTGCGTCCGCTGACCCGATAGAAGAGAGATTAAGACTACCAATTTAAGTGTCAATTCCTTCAGTCCCAGTTTTTCTAAAGGATATTGATCTTTAATGTAATTTAGCACTAGACTTACGTCCCAAGTATCCACATAGCGCGGTAGGGCCGGTCGTTCTTGAAACACTCCTTTGAGGAAACGACACACAAGTGGATGTCTGCCAGCTGGCACTTCCCCAGAGAGGGCAATTACAGACGACAAAGCAGACCGGGCCGTGTTCAATGAGCTATACTGCTGTCCTTGCTCATAAAGTTCCGTCAGGAAATCCAATATCATTGTTAAAGTTGGTCGAACTGGATCAATTTGTTGTTTACCACAGAACTCTTCCCATTTCTTAAGGCATGTTTGATACTGTCGCTTTGTTCCCACACGCCAGGAGTTGATGATAATGCGAGCAGCTTTGTCTGAAATTCCTTGGAGTTTAAGGGATTTCCAGACAAGTGACAGACTAGGAGCTGTAGTTTCTTGTGAAGAGGATGCTGCATTTTTGGCTGGTGTTTCAGGTAAAGCAGGTGAGGGCTTTTCGGCAACAGACAAGGTTTTCGTACTAGCATGGTCATGATTACAGGATACCAGGGCTGTGTTGGCCATAGTGGTACCACTACAATGCCCTCTGCATGATCCTCTCTGACTTTCTGTAATACACGTGTTATCAGGCTGAAAGGAGGAAATGCATAAAATAGGTGATTAGCCCAGTTTTGGCTAAATGCATCAACTGCTAAGGCACCTGGGTCTGGGTGCCATGACACATAACTATCTACTTTGTGGTTTAAACGCGATGCAAATAAATCTATGCTTGGCGTAAAAAACTTTTTACAGATTTGATTAAATGTGGTATCCTCAAGGGACCATTCTGTGTGTTCATCAAAAATTCTTGATTGTCTATCTGCCTCAATATTTTCAGTGCCTGGGATATGCACTGCCGAGACCCAAATATTATGTTCAATACACCACAGCCACAACTGCCTAACTGCCCTATTACAGTCCGTTGACTTATTACCACCCATGTTATTGATATAGGTGACAGCCGTTGTATTGTCTAGTTCAAGCCTGACATGTATGTCAGAACACTTTTTGCAAAAGGCTTGAAGGGCAAAAAATGCAGCCGTGGTTTCAAGGTAATTTATATGATGGGTTGCTTCCTCTTTAGTCCATTGTCCTTGTGCATGCCTATCATTGCAGTGTGCCCCCCAGCCAAGCAGTGAAGCATCAGATTGAATTGTAAGGTCAGGAGAGCGCAGTAAGACTGATTTTGACATGGTAGGAATATTTTGAACCCACCATTTGAGGTCACTTTTCGCTTCTGATGAATATGTCATTATTGCCTCAAAATTACCCTTTTGCTGCTGTAGGGCTTTTGTTTTATCCCTTTCTAATGCCCTGTAGAACAACTGTGCATGTGGGATTGCTGGAAAACTAGCAACCATAAGCCCAATAACTTGGGCTACAGTGCGAATGGTTGGTTTTTCCATTTTTAACAGCATAGAACATGCATTCACAAGCTTTTGCGCTCTTAATGGCGTCAGTGAGATGGTCATGGTTAATGAGTTCAAAACAAACCCCAACAAAATCAATTCTTGGGTTGGTTCAACCACTGACTTTTCCTCATGGGGCAAAAATCCCAGGTTTGTAAATGTGGAATGGGTAGCTGATACATTTTCTTTACAGCTTTTAACATCATCACCCTGTAGGTAAGAGTCGTCAATGTACCCAAACACTATATGCCCTAAATTTCTAAGAGAGGCATACACTGGCTTCAACAATTTTGTGAAAATACGGGGGGCTGATGCCAAGCCATTTGGCAGGCAAGTGAACTGGTATAATTTTCCCCTCCAAGAAAATTTTAAATACTTTTGATATCTCTCAGAGACTGGGACAGAATAATATGCATCTTGGAGATCAATTGAGGCCATGAAGCAGTTCTGCTTCATGAGTTGGACTGCTGTGTGTATAGAGTCCATTTTAAAATGATGGTACTCCACAAACTCATTAAGATGTTTCAAATTGAGAATGAGTCGATAAGTTCCATTTGGTTTAAGTCTCAGAAAAATGTTGGAAATGAACTCCCCATCCTCATGATGGGAGTTTATGATTACCTCCTTTGCCAGTAACTTTGTAATTTCAGTATCTACTGCATTTGCTTCAGTATTTCCCAAGACTGGTTCCCTTGGGGTAAAATGTTGGTGGGGTAAGTCAGTGAACTCAATATTTACACCCTGAATTGTTTCTAGTATCCAGGGGTCTGAGGTCAGCTTTTGCCAAGAGTCTTTAAAATGCTTTATCTGACCAGCCTTAAAGCATTCTTGTTCACTAGTTAACATGTTAAAAGCACTAACCTTACTTTGAGGTTTTTTAACTACGGTTGCAGCTTTCGGTTGCCCCCTTGTTTTCGTGGGAAGTTGCTCTGGGGCCGAGACTTCCCCTGCTCGTTTTTTGAGTAGCGATAATGTCTACGATATTTTTGCTGACGATGAGGTCGATGTGACCCAGGTCCAGAGACATTTTGGCTCACTCGGTTAGTGTTAGTTATATCTTGACAAGTCTGCTAATTCATCTCCAAAGAGCCAGCTTGTTATAGGCACCTGATCATTGCAAAGTTGTTGAAACTGTTGGTTAAGATCAGGCTTGATCATTTCCCTTCGTCTCTGGTTCAACTCTGCATTCGCCTGTGCAATCAGAGTTAGGGAATCCAGTGCTTGTTTCACAATTGACTCTCGACTCTCAGTTGGCACAGTGCCTGGTAGCTGGAGGAGAGTATTGGTCAACTGAGTTAATGGCATTAGCCCTTTCAGTAAACAATTCTGCACTTTTTGCATTCGGATATCCTGTGAACGAGTGTGGGGTTGCAGCTGTTGCCAAATTTCCGAGTTCACTCGGGTGGGCACCATAGCCTCACAGTTTTTTGGTCTAGAGTACAAATTTTGCTTCTCCTTTAATTTTTCTTCTGCCAGTCTGGTACGAAGAAGTTTATCTACAACCTTGGCCAGATTTTCGGCTACTCCTGGCCCACATTTCTCCTCGTTCAGCTCATCAGCCACCATGGCCAAAACAGTCGATTGCGACGAATTGGTGGCAGGTGCATCTGTTGTTTGTGTATTTGCAGTACTGATGAGTTCATTAACATCCTTAGTTACATCATCATCAGACAGCTCTTGTTTTTTGGAGCGTTTTGGAGGCGGCTGTTTTTCTACCGCATCTGACTCAGAACCGGAAGAGCCGCTAGACGAGGTCAGGTTTTGGCGGGAAGTCTTTATCCCGTCGGACAAAATTTTCCCGAGATTTACAAAACCTTTTTCAAGGCTTTTCGCCAGCTTAGAGAATTGTCCCTCGATGCTGGATTGTACAATATTTGCCAAAGGAACTGGGTTTTCTTCGTGAGATTCTTCTCGACCTTTGGAGGTCTGACATTCGTCGAACTCTGTTCCTTCCTCAGCGAGCAACCGAGACTCGTCATCCGAGCCGCTCATGTTGACATCAAAAAACCCCGTTTTTTGTGCTAAATGGATCAAACAAGCGGTCGAGTTATCGAACCCACCTGTTAAGAGCAACGCCAAATTGTTGGCAGCCTTTTGAAAACGATTTTTCTAATGAATATTTATAAATTTGTGTGGGTCACAGAATTGTCTGTGACCAGCTAAACGCTAGGTTACGCACGCACTGAATGCTGGGTGCTTGCTACGCAATCTCATGTGATTTCCTTGTGACGTGCAGTACAAGGAAATAGAATTATGATGAACATAAATCTTAAGAACACAATGTCTACTTACATTTGAGTTGTGAAAAATACTTTTGTAGAGAAAAATATACTGATGTGCAATTGCAAACGGTTGACGTTTTGAGAGAAGACTTTGATTGTTTGTATTTTCGCGCTTGCTTGTTGCTAGCATTTATGGTAAGAGTTGCCTTATATGTCTTAATACAATTATCTCCAGCAAACGTTAGGTAAAAATCAACTTAGCGAACGTTAATCTCAACGTTCAACCAACGTTTATCAAACGTTGCTATATAACCTAAAAATATCACATTTATCAAACGTCAATCTCCACGTTCAACCAACGTTGATACAACGTTAGCGTGCAACGTAGAAATTAAAATTATCACATTTATCAAACGTCAATCTCAACGTTCAACCAACGTTCATACAACGTTAGGATACAACGTAAAAATATCACATTTATCAAACGTCAATCTCAACGTTCAACCAACGTTGACACAACGTTACTATGCAACGTAAAAACGACACCTTGGCGAACGTTAACATTTAACGTTCAACCAACGTTGATACAACGTCTGGGGCTTTTAAGTAAGAAAGACAACGTGGTGGGAACGTTGTATTAACGTTAGGTCACGACTTAACGTAAATACGTACGACGTTCAGCCAACGTTAAGAGTCTGCACAAACCAGTTGTCAACTTTACAGTGTTTACTAGAAACAAAAACATAACATTGACAAGAAAGGATGTGAAATGATACACATTGTCATCACCTAGGGGATGGTGGTTGGATATAGGATTCATGTAATCGGCATGTGTTAAAACCTGGACTGGACTTGTATTAGGAAAATGATGACTTTGACTCCCCTTCCTTAAAAAGGCATAGGACCCACAAATCAGGGTGAGATGTGTTTTTTTTTGCCGACATATGTGTCAATTTGTGCCAGAGTAGAAAATGTATGTATTTTACTGTCTGATTGTATACAGGTTGGTTAACTTCACAAGCTGTGTGTCAATATACCTGAATAAAAGAGCTAATTTGGCAGAAATATGAGATTTTTAGAGGGTCCAAAAAAGGGTAAACTGGGAGCTATAAAAGAGCTACAAAGATATAAAATATACCAGAAGGCACTGTGAATTTCAACTTCCTAAATTCAACTGATCCAAGTTATAAATAACATAAACCTGTACATTTAATGTAAGACTGTATAGTATATTCAGGCGTCAAGCTTACAAATTTGATATAGAACAACATTGAACGTGAAAATTGAAAAAATAGACTTAAAAGATAGAAACTCTATTAAAATACAAAACTTCAAATAGTTCAGGCTGGTGTTCCTCATCAAAAATTTTGCAATTGTCGACATTTTCAAGACTTTATTAATTTTCCGTTCCTGTCCAAGGCCAAGTATATAATGAATAACTTGCACATGTTTGAATAAATCGTAAAAGTCCCAAAAAATTCACCAAAATCATTCTCATTGGCAAAAAAATTCACTGCGAAAAAGATCAACATCACATCCAGGGGGGTGTGAAAACCGCCGCGGGCTCAAAATTGAGCCTGGCTAGCGGTTACTACCTTTAGCCGTTGCCATAGATATGGCGTCAAATGGCGTGGGATGGCGTCAAATGGCGTGATGATCATTGATCTGTATAATGCTGGATCACGCATTCATAATTAAATTTTGAAGTCATCGCCGCTATCTTGGTACTCCAGGTCCAGTGCTCTTTGCGGGTGTAAGAATAAGCTTTTAAGCAGGGTCAGGGTTATTTCAGATCAGTGTTTCAGATCCGTCAGAGCACCTCCTGCCCGCAGGCTAATTGTATATTGACTAGTAACAACTATTTCAACGGCTTTTGTCGTTTTAAATATTTTTTAAATGTGTTTAAGGATGAGTAATATGTTATGAACGAGAAAAAATTTTAAGGACGAGAAAAACTTTGAAAAAAATGTGAAAAAAAATAAATAAAAAGCGAGTCAACGGGTCCTCGAACCAGCGCTGCTCAAACCAAGTAGCACAAAGCCTCTACGCACTGCGCCAAGAATACTCGCTGAAAGAATGGCATCAAAAATTGTATTTAAACCCTAACCCTAATCCCATCCCAAACCATAACCAGAATTTAGGTGACTAGGTGCTCTGACGGATCTGAAATAGCCCTAACCTTTAAGCAGCGTTTTCAATTTCCATAAATTTCCGTAAAATAAGGAAGTTTATTATTATTATTATTATTATCATTATATTTTATGAGGATACCCACATCACCGAAGTGTTTTTCAGTGGGGTCCTCCAATAATAAATTTTACAAAAATATACTATACAATATGATACAATACAAAACGGCACGTTACGATACAATTACAGTATGATATATATGAGATTATACGATTATTATTATTTATTTATCTATTGAAAATGCTGATTGTCCGCCATCTTGGTACTCCAAATTCTGACTTCACTTGATGTCACTGTATGCGTGATCCAGTATTATACAGATCAATGGTGATGATTTGTCAGAAATCCGCCATGTTTTTGGCTTCAACTGCTTGACTGAACAGAGATTGGCGTGCTCTCTCCAGATGTATTATAACTCAATGCCCTAAACCTAATCCTGTATGTGCTCCCACCTTCCGCCGCCGACCACGCACCCCTTATTGTTACGGTGTACTACGTTGTCGCGAATTTACTATATTAGTAAATTCAGAGGCATTTAAGAATTTACTGATATAGTAAATTCAGAGGAGAAGCTCATGTTGATTACGATGCACTATCCAGTCCTAATACACATCAATGGTTCAGCGTTTCTATTGTGCAGAAAAGGATCAAGTTACTGGCCAGAACCTCCATAATGAACATACGTAACACGACATGCGTGGGGATATTAGCTTCTCAAGTGGCCTTCTGTTTGCTTCTATTCTGTGGTTTCAATAGCCACCAGTTCTGCTACAGACTACTTTAGTTTGGCAACCATCACCAGTGCCACCTATTGATATGTATTTTAGGGTTGAAGACTGTTGGGCACAGCAAAAAACAAATTTTTTGACAAGCAAATAATTCTTAACCTAAGAAATTATTTCTTAAAGGGCATAGGCAATAAAAATTTTTATTGTTTCATACGAAAGAGCATGAAAAAATAAGCTGATTGGCCGTTTACTGTAATAGACTATCTCTTTTAGTTCCGAAGTTATTCGCAAAAATGTGCAAAATATAAACTGCTGATTCAGCACAAGTTGTGACGTCACTAGTTGGGTAATTAGGTTTAATAAATACATAAACGAGCATAGCTCAGTTAAACTCAACAAAATTTTGCACATGGATAGTACATGACAAGACGCATCAAAAAACATTTCTAATTTTGTTGCCAAGGTAACACTGCCGTCCCCAGGCCCTTGATACGAAATTTCTATAACTTGTTGTATTCATTCAGGTGGACATTTTTTTCGAACAATATCTTCCCATTGAACTTTAAGCAAGCATATGTATAGCAAACAAACTTCTGATATCACGTTATTATAACCAGTTTCAGTATACAGCTATTTTATAAAAATTCTTTGCGGAGCCTAGGGACGACAGTGTAACCATAGCAACAACGTTAGAAATGTTTTCGGATGTATTGTGCAATGTAGTACCTGTGTACAAAATTTTATTAAATTTGAGTTAATAATAACTGAGCTGTGCTCGTTTATGTATTTATTAAACCTACTTACCCAACTAGTGACGTCAAAACTTTTGCTGAATCAGCAGTTTAGATTTTGTACATTTTTGCAAATAACTTCGGAACTAAAAGAGATTACAGTAAACGGCCAATCAGCTTACTTTTTCATGCTCTTTCACATGAAACAATAAAAAATTTATTGTCAATGTCCTTTAAAATAGGAAAATATTTCTTGTGTCAAGAAAAAATTCTTAAGGCAAGAAATATTTTCTTGAGGCAAGAAATATTTTCTCATGTATTTAACATTTTCTTTTGGTAAGATTTTTTTAAGTGAGAATTTATTTCTTACCATAAGAAATAATTTTGAGATAGGGTTAATTGAATTATGCTAAACCAAAAATTAAAGACATCTTGTAGCTGTGTAAAGACATCTTGAGTCTTTACATGATGTCTTTAATTTTCGGTTTAGTTTTTGTTTAAAGGACATTGGCAATAAAAATTTTTATTGTTTCATGTAAAAGAGCATGAAAAAGTAAGCTGATTGGCCGTTTACTGTAATAGACTATCTCTTTTAGTTCCGAAGTTATTTGCAAAAATGTACAAAATGTAAACTGCTGATTCATCAAAACTTGTGACACCTTTAGTTGGGTAAGTAGGTTTAATAAAAACATAACCGAGCACAGCTCAGTTATTATTTACTCAAATTCAATAAACTTTAGTACACAGATACTAAATTGCAAGACACATCTAAAAACATTTCTAACGTCGTTGCTATGGTAACACTGTCGTTCCCAGGCTCTACACAGAATTTTTATAAAGTAGCTGTATACTGAAACTGGTTATAACAACATGATATGAGAAGTTTGTCTGGTATACATATGCATGCCTAAAGTTCAATGGGAAGATCATTGTTCGAAAAAAATGTCTACGTGGATAAATACAACAAGTTATAGAAATTTCGTATCAGGGGCCTGGGGACGGCAGTGTTACCTCGGCAACAAAATTAGAAATGTTTTTTGATGCGTCTTGTCGTGTAGTATCCATGTGCAAAATTTTGGTGAGTTTGACTGAACAATAACTGAGCTACGCTCGTTTATCTATTTATTAAACCCACTTACCCAACTAGTGACGTCACAACTTTTCCTGAATCAGCAGTTTATATTTTGCACATTTTTGCGAATAACTTCGGAACTAAAAGAGATAGTCTATAACAGTAAACGGCCAATTAGCTTATTTTTTCATGCTTTTTAATTTCGCATGAAACAATAAAAAATTTTATTGCCAATGCCTTTAATATTAATTCATGATCATTTATTATACAGGGTTTTCACAAATAACGCACGAGCTCAATGTAGAGTGTATCTAAAAGTCGAGGGTCGAGAGTAAATGTCGAGAGTCGAGAGTAAAAAGTCGAGAGTCGAGAGTAAATGTCGAGAGTCGAGAGTAAACGTCGAGAGTAAAAAGTCGAGAGTCGAGAGTAAAAAGTCGAGAGTCGAGAGTAAAAAATCGAGAGTAATTGTCGAGAGTGGACAAATGTCTCAGGAACAACAAAGTAGATATATTTTTAACAAAATATGCACGACTACGGAAATAATTTCACTTCCTGGATTATATGCACGAGAAAATAAAGCGTAAACAATCAAGGAAACAATATCCGTACAATATTTGAAACAGTACAATTTAATTGAAACACAATCTTTCACATGAAAATAGTTATCACGCAGTCAACCATAATAACGCTGGCATAAGCTAAATATAAATTCACCTTTTTATAGATTTACCAAATAAAGGGGAACCCAAAACTAACATATAAACGCCTCCGCGATCCCCTGAATTTCAAGTTTATCTATTTCGCAAATTTAGATTCCATAGCTGCTCCGAATAAAAGAATAACTATGCGTAGAACATGAAGCATTGAAAAACCTCACTTTTTTCATTAAACGTACGTCTATTTTAAACGAAAGTTCATGCAGTTTTGTACGTTGAGCACAATCTAACGAACCATACAATTCTGAGTTTATATATACGAGCCCAGTAAAAAGCGAATTCTTCTGCATATTTTGTTAAAAATATATCTACTTTGTTGTTCCTGAGACATTTGTCCACTCTCGACAATTACACTCGATTTTTTACTCTCGACTCTCGACTTTTTACTCTCGACTTTTTACTCTCGACTTTTTACTCTCGACTCTCGACATTTACTCTCGACTTTTTACTCTCGACTCTCGACGTTTACTCTCGACTCTCGACCCTCGACTTTTAGATACACTCCTCAATGTACAATGAACGAAAATTGTTCCATGCCGCCGGGGCCTCGTGCAGTATAGAAAATTTTTCGTTCACTGCACGTTCAGCAAGAGCGTTATTTGTAAACAAAACACGAACTTAACAGTCAAACACTTTTAATGTATGGTCTGTGTTTACTGCTAACAATAATTCAAATACATAATCTGAATATTAATATAAATACCCAGCAAGTAATCTTAAATGCATGCATGTCAAACAATTCAAGTTTATATTAAACTTAATTTGCTAACGAGTAACGTTTCGTCGCTACGTCGCAACATCATCGAAAGAAAATAGCGACGAAACGTTAGCAAATTAAATTTAATATAAACTTGAACTGTTTGACATTTATGCATTAAAGACTACTTGCTGGGCATTAATATTCATATTCAGATTATGTTTTCCGTCTGGTATTTCAATTGCCACTAATTTAAATACAGTACGCTCACGTCTTTGCTTAGTTTATTTACCTGTTTATAGCAATGCTTCGCTTTGTTGATCTTTTCGTAGTTTTGGACTTGCTTCAAGATTAATTTGATTTATGTCGTCTTGATAGCATTACTTTGTCCAAAATTTGCAGGCATTTTGAATGAATAATGCACGTTTTTCGTGTATTATTGTCAATATTGCACTCAAAAAGACTCGTTGTTAGCAGGTAACAAAAACACACGTGATTTGTTTTGACCAATAGCGTGCGTGAATTTTGTAGAGTGAACGAAGATCATATATCAATAATGGATACTGCATCGTTATACAAGACCATTGACATATATACATCTGAACTGCCTGCTCGGCTTTGAAAAGTGTTATCAAAGATCATAGATATAGTAGACCTAGATTGCTGACGTATACCTAGCGCGCGTGACCCCCAATAGAAGAATCCAAGATGGCGTCGCAACCGGGCAAAAACATTAGGAATTGTATTACAAAAAACAGGTTTTTGAGCTTTTTTGACGGTTTAACTGCTGCGAATCACCTTCAACTGGACTTTTTTGAAAATAGATCACTATTGCGGAGGTTTTGAACGCAAAATGAGAAGAGTGGGCTAGATTCTTACAAAATTATCGTTCGATAAAGATTTCAAGGAGTGGACGTTTTCACCGGTTTCGTTAGTTTGCGTGGATTATTGGACTTTTAACACTTCGAATCACGACCGATCGCATATATTTAGAAAACGATGTTTATCATACATCAAATATCGTTCGTTAAAGACTTCTGGAGTAGACAACTGGTTGTTTAGTATGTTCTTGTAGTAAATCTAACTTTTTTGCAAATTATTACTTCTAGTGATTTTGATTTTGAGTGTTATTTTGATTTTTGCTTAGTATTAAATGTGAAATAAAACATCTGCGTAAAGTCCTTCAGTACTGGTACACTACAAGTTTTGCAGGAGGCAGCATGATTGACTTTAAGTTGGGATAAGCTAATAATGGACATGCAGAATTCTGCTTTGGGCTTGCAGAGATGTCATATTTATTACAAATGAAAATTGATACCTATAGGCAGAAGTCAATATTACTTAATTATCTCTGTAGCAAGTTATATTGCTTAATTATCTCTGTAGCAATCCTAAAGAATCTCTGATTTTATAATAAACTGTTTTGCAAAAACTGTGTTTACATTCCCACACATTTACAAGCATTTATAAATGTCTTGTTAACAAGCTTGCAGGAGCTTTATAAAATTACAGCATTTCACAACTTGTTTTCATCTTTGCAACACATTTGTCACAGGCACAGCTTGTTGACAAATGGTGAGATTTTCATGTGCAGATTTCAATATTGAAATTGATTTTGAGCAAAATCAGAATCACATTGGCAACCAGCAATATGCATTTTGAACTTTATTATGCTGTACATCTATAATTTATAATACCAAACACTTTCTGAGTTTTGATGACACAAAACCTGGTCATTTAACATTTTAACAGGTCTTTGCATCAAGTATATCAAATGTTAATTTGATTCATGCATGTTATCAATCCCCATGCATGTTCACGTACACTTTAATAATATCATGAGTCTCTAAAACTATGCTTAGATTCTCAGATTTACACAAATTATATGTATTGATATCAATAATCATAAATCAATAGAAACCAATTGGAAACATGGGTTTCTTTCATACTTATTTAAATCATTTGTTTTTACATTTGTGCTACTTTGTCAGCAGATTCTACACAAACAATCATTTCCCATAAACTCATAAAAACCATAATGAATAAACAAACAAACAAAATTCTACCTTCCAGGTGGAGGTGGATGTGCAGTCATAATAGCCGGCGTATAGCTGCTGATACTGAGGAAATTAACCCACGATATTTTTTCATAAAATTCGGCAAATGCTTTCCTTTTCACAATTAAAACATAGATAATAAACATCGTTTTCTAAATATACGCGATCGATCGTGATTCGAAGTGTTAAAAGTGCAATAATCCACGCAAACTAACGGAACCGGTCAAAACGTCCACTCCTTGGAATCTTCAGCGAACGATAATTTTGTAAGAATCTAGCCCATTCGTCTCATTTCAGGTTCAAAACCTCCGCAATAGTGATTTATTTTCAAAAAAGTCCAGTTGAACGTGATTCGCAGCAGTTAAACGATCAAAAAAGCCCAAAAACCTGTTTTTCGTAATACTATTCCTAGTTTTTTTGCCCAGTTGCGACGCCATCTTGGATTCTTCTATTGGGGGTCACGCGCGCTAGGTATACGTCAGCAATCTAGGTCTACTATATCTATGTCAAAGATGGCCGAAATATGAGAGTGTTTGTTCATGAAGTTGACTGCTGACCAGTATTTTTTGTATTATTTAAGAGCCAGCGATGTTCAATCACTTTCACATTCGTCATTTTTCGTCAGTATTCGTCAGCCTTCATTATTTTGAACTGATAACGCAAAATTCAAGCGAAAATAATGCGAGCAGGCAGTCCAGATATATTTATGTCAATGTACAAGACCCAAATAAAATTGAAGCCGGAAACACGTTATATTTCGAGATCGGCGGCCATGTTGAATGGCCCAACTAAAGGGGTGAATTTTTAAGAAGCTTTGCCTTATAACGTAAAAATTTTTTCAAAACGACAGTGAGATATCCAGTAGAGAAATATATAGCATTTGATGCTCAAGTGGGGCCATCCAACATCGCCGGAATGATGTGCTATCCAGCCTTAATACATATCAATGGTGCGACTAATGACTTCGTTCACTTGTGTTTGCTTTTATAATCAGCCGAGAAACACTTGGTGTAACACGTAACACGTGTAGATATGTAACACGAAACAAACTCATATCAGCATCTGGGGGGGGGGGGGAAAGAGGAGGGTCAAATCAAACCTATATCCTAGTGGCATTCTTGCTCAAATCTTAATCCCATTCTGATTTTCTATTGTTTTTTGTTGGCCAATGCGCCTCAGTCCTAGTGCATGCAATCTTCCGTTCCCAACACAAAATAAGCAATCCCAACTCCTATTTTACCCTTTCGACTAAAAGTAAATCTACATCATAACACCTCAAAATAGAGCTTTTGGGAACTGCGGCTAGGCCCAAGACAAAATAAAAGTATCATTACAAGCATTCAAAAAGCATGATAATGTGAGAAATATTTATTAATTAAATGATTCGCAATCACAAGATTAAACTCGACTACATATACTGGCATTTAATTACAATAATTATATGATATCTACAATCATGATAGATATGGTTAAAAATCTGATACATTTGATACTGGAAATTGTAACATATTTATCGATAAGAACTTATAAATTGTTTGGCTAAAAGTATCACGTTAAAGGAAGATCTCATCACGACAGTATTTACTAAGGAACGCAACTAAACTGTCTTTATAGAATGTTAGTACAAGTTTGTAAACTAAAAGTTCCACCTCGGACTGCAGCCAGAAAAAGAGTTGTATTTTGTATTTCTATTTTCTTACATCTGAATACAGAAATGTACTTGAAGAAATAGAAAAAAAAATTGACAGAAATTCCTTATAACTGTCAAACAGTCTAACACATGTAAAGAGTAAGATTTAAAGCATAACGTCACAGTATAAGGAATATAGACAGTAGAGCCACTCGATTGATGTTTGTGTGTCCACGCATGCCGCATCACGCATCTCATTACCTTTATGCCAGTAAGTCAATTGCATTTTCTGCCAATAAAACCCCTGAACTGGTGCCTGGTGGTGGCAGCCAATAAACTGCGTAATGATAGGGCGTCGTGTTGCACTGTTGAGTGGCCCTACTGTCCATTCCCTATATTGTGTTAACATGGAGTATACAGAGTGAAAGGTATATTATATCGATGATTGGCTTCAAATAATACATTTTTATATATATAATAGAAGAGTGAAGCGTGAGTTTTTCGTTCTTTAACAGCTTGATGTTTTCAAACAAATTGTCCATTAGTTTTGTAATAATTGAGCAGAAGAAAGGCCAGTATCATAGCAACAAGCTGAAAATACAATGTTTGGTTAAGTTTTTGAAATAGTCTGTTGTGGTATCGTGGTCGATATAACCAACATAACTAAGCAAGCGAGGTTTTCCTTTTATTAGCTATTTGAATATCGAATTATTAGCTCAATGTTTCATGGTAGTCGACGACGCTAATTTCGAAACCGTAATTAAATCTAATAGTCAAGGAGGCAAAGGTACAAAAATAGATGTTTACTTACCATACCGAGAGGCAATTTTCATTTTATATTTATATTGTACCTTTAGGTCTAATAAATATATTTCTGCATGTTGAACGCCATAAAATTTCTTGTGGGCTCCAGCCAACACGTTTTCCCCTAAATTTTCTGTAAAACTATATTATTGTCAAAAAAGGCGAAATTTCAGATTTATTTCTAGGAAAAACCACTTACGTTACCAAGAAGGTAATAAAAAACTACATATAACACATTACTATGGTTACTGTTATTTTTCACATTTTTGTTGAGTTGTGAGAGTTTGAAAACTTTTTTCAGACTAGTGCCCAGGAAGTTAGCGCCATTTTAGGACATTTTCCCATTGAAGCAGCAATAAATTAAAAAAGGTTTGAAAACCAGGGTAATCATAATGATGTATCAAATGTTGTTTCTTATAAGCTTACTGATGATACAAGTTATTTTTCAAATGAGCGAACCTGAAAGTTTGCTGCTATTTTTGACCACATAACAGTTTTACAATAAAACTAAAAAAAAAGTGTTGAGCGAAACCCACAAGATAAATCGAGCCAAACAACATTCAGAATTGTTATATTAAGGCATCCAACGGACAATTTTAGAGCAAAATGGTTAGCCGAGAAGGTAGGTAAAATTACCTCTGCCTCCCTGACTAATTGAGCACTTTTAGCGACCTACATCGACTATCTGATTTAGCGAATATAAAGTTCCACAGCTAAACTGCCTAATAAGCTACAACCATTGTTACAGCTACTAAATTTCTTAACGATAGGTCTGCACACAAAAAATTCACACGACATTTAAAAAGATTTAAAATAGCATGCAGTAATCTTACCTCGATGACGACAAAGACGGCAGCCAGAATGCCCATAATTAAAAGATTATCTTCCAAAAAGTCTTTCAGTTCATTGAAACACCCCTAAAGTACATTTACATTTTATTCAATAAGAGTTTCTAAAATTTAGTCTTAAATAAGCATAGTTTCCATAATGAAATTCTGCATGCAAAAAAAATCTGTGTGTAAAAGCTTTTATCGCGAGCCAAAAAAACTGTTTGCATGTAGACTCTTCAAAACGCATGTTCAAATTACTGCTGCAGCAATCGACGAGGGGAGAGATTTTCGTACTGGACAGGGCAATAAATTAAAACCAGCTAATATATTTGTCAACGAATATATATCATAACGAATATATACATGTATACATTTTTCGAAATATACATTCCGACGAATATATAACATATATACATTCTCTACATCACTTCAGTCAGTTATAATGGAATATTTTGATTAGCTTCTATTTTAACGCTAGATAATGAATACAACGATAAGCTTCTATTTTAGTGCAAGCTAATGATTATATTGATTCGCATGTAGGAAAGCACTAACTACCGGAACAACAAAACACCACCGGAACAGCGCAGGAAAAACGTAACACTACCGGAACAACGGATACTTTGACAGGGGTTTTTTCTGAGAACGGTTGGTAGATCGTCGTCCCCTGAAAAACCCCTATCAAACTGTTTTTCCGGGGGTGTTTCGTTGTTCCAGCGGTGTTCCGGTGGTGCTGCGTTATTCCGGTGGTGTTCCGCTAACCAGTGTTTTACTACATGCCACAATAATGATTAGCTTCTATTTCAACCCAGGGTAAAGATTAATACATAGATTAGCTTTTTTTATTCTAACACAATGAAATTACTATATTGATTAGCTTCTATGCTAATGCAAAGGTAACTATTACATTGATAAGCTTCTTTTCTGACGCAAGGTAAACTTTCTTGGGAAAGAGTACATTGTCATGACACTATGACGAAAACACGCATGGCTTGATAACTTGACATAAACAGCTTGTGAAGTAATTACCAACCGCACGCTATGAACTAATATCGATTTAGACATACCTTTGTGTAAATAGGGTGATGGATAGTGCCATTGTTATTCCTGTAATTGTAACCGCAATCTGTTTTTTCATCAACACAACAACTGTCTGGAACAATGTTGTGGCTTCCTTTTGCTTTCCAGTAATATTTTGCCCAGTCAAGTGAGTTGTTTACTCCGCAACATTCAAACTACAAAATTTATTGTACAACTTCTTATTTGACGATTGTCTTACACCTTAATTCATGCGGGGCTAAATATTGCGGACTGATATATTCAGTGGCGAAATATTGCTGACTACCGTCATGGACAGTTCTATTCTTGGTTAGTCGCTTAGATCACAATGTCCGCCCTCCCACTCTCTGCTAATCCCAGAGGTTCACGATTTACTTAAGGCAACCACCCTCTCTCCTTCCCTCTCTCCTTCCCTCTCTCCCGGGATGACGGAAATTTTCAGAACATTAGACGACGACGTTACGCTATAGTTTTAATTTGCACGTAAGAGATGGACATGCAGGTGTTACTTCTAGACCCTCCTTAACATGTACATATACAGTCGAACCTGTATTAAGCGGTACCGTATTCAGCAGTCACCCTTTGTCAAGCGGTCATGGGGCAAAGTCTCAAAAATTTCGTAATGTAAATACTATTAAAGTGACCTCTGTTGAACGGTCACCCCTGTTAAGCGGACGCGGTCACCTTTTCCAGGGTCCCAGTTGAAAGTAACTAAATGTGTCAACGGTATATTCAGTTTGTGTAGAGGTATCATTCAAGTAACTTTAATTTTTCTGGTATCAACTTTCCCTTCAGCCACTGACAAGAGAATGTATGTATCTCCATGGAAGTAATACTCGCACGGAATTTCTAAACCATAACTAGCTTTGCTGTTCACAAGCTTTCCTTTGATGATTACTTAAGAAAAAATTGTTTGTAGTTTCAAAAACGTCAGCCATAGTATACCATAAGCTTTGGGGCATGTCCAAGCACATGAAGCCCAGACTTAGTATCTTCATGGTCAGCGGTAGTATTAACTTGTTTTTTTCTTTCGACTGCAACAGCGTTTTCGTCTTTTTTAATGTATGACTGATGCTTAAGTGGATATTCCTCATCGAGAAAGTAGAGGAGTTGTTGGCAGCAAGAAAATACAATGTAGGCATAGCATCCAAAGCATCAAACCTTCAGGCACAGAAAAAGCGCAAGAGTTTAAACATTCAAGCAAGAATGAAAGTGAGTCGCTATTCGAAGGAAAATCCAGGCAGTGGTTACAGAAAAATAGCCGAGTACTTTGAAATAGGTAAAGCGCAAGCGCAAAAAATCTTCAAAATAAAGATGTCATGATCGCCTTGCACGAAAGCTGCGTCAGTCCAGTTCAAGAAAAAAGAATCCGTGTCGGAAAGTACACCAATGTTATGGGAATGGTATTGATGTTCACAAACTTGAACATTCCCATTTCAGGAGCCATGGGTCTAGAAGAAGCTCTCCTAATATTTGAAAAATTAAGAATTAAAGGGTTTCCTGCGTCGAAGAGCTGGTTAAAGTCATTTAAAAACAGCACGGGATTTGCAACATGTCAGTAGCAGGGAAAGAAGCTGACGTTAGAAAGGAAACAATTGAAATTTGGTGTGAAAGATGGAAATCTGATAACATTTGGAACATAGTCATTTGTGGTGAATGCCGCTGGGGGAAAGGAACGTAGACGTATTTCGCAAATGCTGCCGAAGAAAAGGAAGACCCTATCGTAATTGGAAAGTCTGCCATGCCTAGGTGTTTCACGATGAGGTAAAAAGATGTAAAACGACGATATAAGTGCCACTATTTTCCAAACAAGAAAGCTTAGATGAATCCTGAAATGATGTGCTCTGTTCTATCGCAGCTGAACAAAAGTTTCACCAAGAACAAAAGAAATTATTCTGTTCATGGATAACGCGCCATGTCATCCTTCGTGTCTTTAAGGGAAGTTTTCCAACGCTGGCATTATCGCTAGCTGGGAAAAAGAGACCCTCCAATATGCATCCTCCACAGTAGATGGATCGATTAACGCACCTGAAGTCGATTAATGTTCTCATGTCTTTGAACTGGGAAGACAAGCATGGACGAGTTATCGACCAGCACCATCAAAAAGTGTTTTCAGAGCACAGGCCGGTATTCCCAAGGCATAGTACTAGATGACGATCCGTTTGAGGAAAAGAAAAGCCGCATGATCTGCAAGATCTTCTTAACAAATTGCAAAACAGAACTGCAACCAGAAACTGAATTTATCGCAGCAGAAGATGACACTGAAGTTTGCTGGGGTTTAGTTCACAGCTCTAATTCAGTCCACATAATAGTATGAGTGTTGTGACTTTCTGCAAGACCTGTATTAAGTTAACCTGTGTTAAGCGGTCGCTTGCGAAATCCCCGTGACCGCTTAATACAGGTTCGACTGTATCGTCTGTTTTAGCACCAAACTAATAAACTAATATTGAACGGTGCAGGCGTAAACCAAATTAAGTGAGCAGCATTTAAGCTTTCTTTGTATTTCGCTATAAGTTTGAACCGTGTTGGTACACTTTGTAACATTGTAATGAAGCTTTGATTTATATTTGTTGTTATATAATAATACGTGCTCATTCTGCATTTTCATTGGTCGCGAGCTGTGTGTTATTAAAGTACACACACACGGATGACGTCAACTGATGGCGTGATCTAATCTAGCTAATTTATTTCGCGGGTCTTCGCACGATTTTTGTCAAGTTTATTATAATATAAAACAAATAGATTTCATTTTTTTGTGCTTCTGTACTGTAAGAGATCACAGATGACGCCATAGCGTGTGAAGAACAAAAAGTCACGCACTCGACTGCGCCTCGTGCGTACTTTTTTGTTCTTCACACGCTATGACGTCTCTGTGATCTATTACAGTACAGACGCACGCAAAAATGAAATCTATCTGTCAACTATCGCATGCTAGAATGTAATCTGAGCAAATGCGAAGTTAGCGAACTATCAAAGGGCATTGCATGTTTTCATGTTCACGCTTAGTTCATGATATAGTCATGCAAATATTTAAGTCGTGTTTTCGTATTAAGTGGCCTTTTTTACTGTTATATTTAGTCCAAACAGATTCAGAAACCGATTTAGAAACTGGTGAATAACAACGCTATCGTTAAGTTACCTTTCCATAGTGGAACAATTATAGTACATTTTTGTACTAAAGTACATTGCCTGTTTGATATATCGCCAATTTCTATCGAGTTCGTTTGTTCAAGCACCGTTGTGACACGTCAACCCAGGCGTGACCTTATTGGTATTCTGTGTCTACTTCGTCTACGTTCAACATTTATCGGCTGTTAAGATTACACCAGTTACTGGACATGCTTAGAAAGATTGAGGAAATCACTATCCGATGGACAACACTTATTCTCACACTTCTCGAGACGAAAAACACTACTGTATATAAAGAGATAGATGGGTAGTTCATACCTTTCCTTGCACCCAATCCCAGCCATCAGTTATTCCATCTTGATCTTGCCTGCCATATTCTTCTATTGAGGCCAACATATCGTCACGCAGCTCGTCTTTCAACTGTACAAATATCACAAAGATTTCGCGTTACATTCGTACAACTACCTGTGTGATGCAACGCACACCCATTTTACAGATATTTCGCTCCGAATCTATATACAGTGTGTCCCAGAAAAAAGGCTACCCTTTGAAGTTAAGCGTTAGCGCCGCACGTTCGAATTTAAATGTTTTATTCCTGTGTCATTTTAACAGAACAAATTCAATTAATTTGCATCGTAAGCATAAATCTTTGTATCCGCTATTCCGGATATTGTAAAATGGCTGACGGACTTGCAAGCTTCATGATCACACGATCATGGCATTCTCTGTCAGTGTGCCATATATACCAAAGCTGCTCATATTTGGTGGGCTCACCCCCTCCGGTTCTAAATGTTGCAAATCTTTAAAGCAAGGGAAATCCCAAGCCCGTCCAACTGGATCTGGTAAAAAATATGTCACACTGTTCTTGTGTGTACTACGAAAAATTGCGCTACGACGACCAACTATAAACAAGCAAGGGTTTTCTTGCATAGTACATCATCACATAGGACTTTCTTGTACCGGACTTTGGTCCACTGTTCCGCTTTTCAGTTACCGCTACATTAGCGGTAAGTTCGTGTTCGCTTGCAGTGCTTGCCTGTTCGAATTTCATTTTGCTACTGACAGACTGGCGCCGGGTCTGTCCTCAAGCAGTGCAACACCCCCCGTTTCAATTGGCCATAAAAGGCAATTGACCCAAATGACTCTTCCATAAATTTCTGTTCTGTGATGTTCTACGCATTCCTGGATTCATTAGGGGTGAAACATTCAAATTCGAGCGTGCGACACAGGTGCTTGACTTCAAAGTGTAGCATTTTTTTAGAATACACTGTAAGACTGAAACATTCAGTGAATGCAAGACTTCTCTTTTTTAGGGAAATCCCTTAACTTACTGCAGGTAATTTTACTAGGTATATAGAGTATATGGTACTTCTATGCCTTTATTCCTAAGTGTAACCTGAAATTAGGCAAGACCTGAAGTCTTGTGCCAATCAATGAACTGTAGGTACATGAGACGGGGGGGGGGGATTGGGGCAAGCCCTGTCTAGTTTTGAAAGAGATGGCAATGGGTATTTAAATACTTGCTCTAAAGTTGTAAACCTCCATATGGGCAAGGTTATTTATACCTTAGGTAAGTTGAGAGTAGAGATGCCCTTTACAAGCGGAGTTGCATACAAAATTAATTGTCCACGATGTAATTCAAGCTGTGTCGGTCACACTAGCCAACATCTACTCAACCGTATTAAGGAGCATACTCTAAATCAAGTCCAGTAGGTAATCAGTTTATGCAATGTAATGTACAGGTAAGCCTAACAATGAAAAACGTATCTATACCAGCCACTTCTTTAGGGTGAGTAGGACAGTTAATGTTATAGAAGCTTTATGGATTAATTCCATTAAACCAGAAATCAATACTACGGATATATAGATGCATAGAGAGTTGGCCATTAAACTATAATTGTAGTTTTAACTTGTAATTTTCCATAAACCATTTAATTCATGTAGTATGATTAGGCTATATTTAAATAAGTAAATATTTGAGCTTTTAAAGGTGTTACCCATTGTTAAGTTTTGTTGGACCTAAAGATGGTACTATGCAAGCCTGGAAATAATTTTTAGCAACCTGCCTGCCAAAATGACCAGTACCAATGAATTTGTGCCTGTCATGAAACGACATGTACTGGTCAGTCCAAAGGTTAGCGAAAAACATGGGATGCAAAGCAAAGTTAAAATCACTAAATGTGTACACCTTCTCGAGCTTATTCCAGTAAAAACAATATTGTATTATATACACCACAAGAAAAACAATTAACACAAATTATTACAGCGTAGGTCTGTATTGAGTTCTGTTATTCAGCGACGAAAACAGTGAACAACAAATTTCCGCAAAAATTGCAAACAGTGTTTCCACTTACAATAAAACTTACTGTAATGGAAAAACTTCATCTTAATGTCACTGGCAAAAAATGGGTTACATAATGGAAACAGTGAACAACAAACATGGCATCGTGGAAAATCTTTTCCACTTGAGAAGATTGGCAAGAACTTTTTTTGGCAAATGGTCAAGAATTTTTCGAGCGTTGACAGAATTAGAATAATTTTATCAAATTGGCACTGGACTAAATGACAGACACAATCAAATTTGTGCCCGTCAAAACACTAAATTTGGCCGGTCAATGACCGTGATCGGACGTTTATTTCCAGGCTTGGTACTATGACACCCAAATATATTGTCAATAGTATATTTGGATTAAATGCTGCTGCATGGTGCTACCTAGAACTATTATAGTATATAAACATAGCCACAACGTTTTTGCTGTTTAAAATATTCAACCATCAAAATTCCCATTTAACATTGAAATGCAAAATTACATTCATTTGAACATATTAAAGCTCAGCAACAAAAACTCAATCCCTCCAAGAAACCTTGTGATTTTTTACACCAAAAATCCTTTTGGTCGTATTTGTGAATTATGATGATCTACAAAGAACACAACTGAACATTTTATTAAACTTTCTGGCCTACCTTTCCTCGATAAACAATTGCTAAGATGAAAGCAACGATCTCTAAGATAACAATCACGCCCATCATTACTAAAAACTACAAGAATTATACAAGTAATTAAATTTGACAGTTTATATCTTGATGTGGGACAAAATGCAATCAACAACACAGTTGACATCATTTCTTGAAGCCTAAAACCCTCCCCAAAAGTGATGAGATATCTATAGAACAGGGCTGCTCATTCAAAGCTGTGTTAGCACATACCAGTCATTTTTTGAAGGACACACTTTCTAGTTTCCATATAATCTTTATGTATGCCCTAATATTACCTAACACTATGCACACCAAAAACAAAACACTTTGATCCACACAATTGTGGTAGAATGGTTAGCACACCTTGCCTCATCACTGCAACCATGTCTCTTGTGCTTCAAGTCTTTTCTATGGCTACTGGAACTCTAATTTTCCTCTCTCACTAAAATCAACCTATCTGGACAGTGTGCTGGGCCCACATCAACTGCCACATGCTACGGTACTCTAGTGGCAAAGCTTAATAAAATATCCCTTTTGAACTTTATGTTATAACCATACAGAGTTAAGCTGACTGGTAATCAAACAACCAGCCCTGAAAGCACAGCTAGCTATACTGCAACAAATAGTTCTTTGATGGACTATTTTTAAACATTTAAACATTGAAATATAAAATCTTCTTTTGAACTGAAATTAAATATTTTTTCTAAGTACTGATTGAGATAATAACTTTCCTCACTTACAATCCACAGGAGTGTTTTCATTTTTTTGTAGGCTCCAAGACATCCCATGAATGAAATGACAGCAGTGATGAGTCCAGCGACTATTAATAAAAGTGCTGCAGTAAGACCTCTAGTTGTAGTCACAGCAGCATAATCACCTTTCTCAATCTGTACATAGATACCAAATGATAATAAACCACATCCACATAGCTGGTAAGAAAAAAAATATATACATAATGAATTTCCCAAGCATGAACTTCACATTGTCAAAAATAACATAAAAATGTAGCAATAAAAAATTATTTAAACATATGCAGACCTTGTCCTGAATATAAAACTCAAGCATTCGATAAAAAGCTCTCCTCCATTGTTCAAGGTGCTCTTCCTTGCGCACCTCTCGAAATAAGAGCATTGGCTTGGCATCATTTTTTAAATATTGCTCAAACAATGTTTCAAAAGCAAGCGCAATACCCTCCCCCTCCCCCCATGTCAATATCATTTACTTACGAAAAATATGAAGTTAAAGAAAATAACAATGACACGAACAGCTCCGTAACAACTTTCACCCATAGTGACCTGAAAGACATGAGAAATTGATATAATTGTATCATGTAGCTAACATATAATACAGTTTTCAGTAGGATAGAATAGGTATAAAAATTGAGCTATCTACCTGCATGAAATTAGTTCTGCAATTTTGGTGTAGTTGTGTACCTGTTCATTTTACTAAACACCACACAAAAAGAAAGTTCCCCCCTAAATATATCAGAATAAATTCTAAACAAATGAATCGCTGTTAATCAAACCTAGAACTACTTGGACCAATGGTAGGTTGCTTAACGGTGCGTGAATGACTGGGTCACACATGCGTGCAATAATGAGTTAAACCCCATTGAATACAAAAATACCCGATTTCAAAATTAACATGCTGAATATGCATCTCATTCACCATTCATTGTCACTACCACACAAAATTGTAGTGCAATCGTGTAAAGCCGTTTAAATCATGCCCAGAATAGGACCAATTAGTTCTAGGTTTGATTAACAGCGATTCATTTGTTTAGAATGTATTGTGATGTATGCAGGGGGGAACTTTCTTTTTGTGCGGTGTTTATTAATACAAATACTTAATTTAAAAAATACCATATAAAATTGGTGCCAGAAAAGAAGAACCCTTTCCTGTGGTGGCCCTAGAAGTTTATGATGCTAAATATATTACTTCGATAGAGGGTCAATTAGGTTTACTGGTAGTTCATATTCAGGAAAAGGATTTATGTTTCAAATACCACTTGATATTTTATTAATCTACCAAAACACCTTAACATATTTCCTCTTAAAGTAAAAATATCTGGCATGCTACCAAAAATTTTATAGTTATAAAACAGAGTCCAACTCAGTCATACTTTGAAAGTTCCATCGACATTCCGATGTTATTGTACTTAATGGCCACTGCTTCTACGTCTTAAAAGAATATGGCAGAGATACAAGATATATCATGAATAATTCCCGCCTAATATGAATACAAGCATACATCCAATAAATAGATCAACATAACACAGCCGTTCTGCGAGTTGGGTTCAACTATGCTATTTAATATAATAGGACAGACGAGTGCGAGAAGGATCTGTCAGAACGTACAAAATCGCGTGATTAATATAATAATATACTCAAAGGCGTCATTAAATTCTCTGCAGTATTTATAATTGTTACTGACAATGTTTCAAAAAATGTATTGAGAATCAAATTGTATTTTCTTGAATAAGTAACTACATTAAAACATTTGTGATCTAGGGGAGTGTAAAAGCGGATTTTATCACATTTTTCATCGATGTCTACCGTAAACTGATACTGACTAAGCGATGTTCAACGGTTGTTAAGACTTTGTTTACAATACAAAAACGTCTTTGTACATAGTTAGAATATCAAGACTCTGAAGTCTGAAGAAAAGAAACGTATATATATCCGTTGCCACTTGTGAAATTACCAGAGCAAAACGTTTTGGCGGAATTCGAAGCACAACAGACAACTCATCTTTATATAATTATAATCCCCCCTCCAAACACAAACATGCTCACTGCTCGATCTTCGACAAGATGTGCAGAGGCTTGCAAAATATGCCACATAAAAGCTATTACTCGTATTTCACCGTTGTATAACGTGAAGACAGACGCAGTAGTTTACTAAATACTACAATAAGATGTGAAGTGTACACGTGCGATGATATTAGCTAACTATATTTGGATGAAAATCTTTATAACCGTCGCGAACTTACACATTTTTGAAAATATTCCTTATTCAAAGCAGAGCTTATTTTCAATCGAAACAGACCTTACTAAACCTAGACATACAATATTAAACTGAAGTGTTCTTACCCGTAAAAGTGTACAGTCTCAAGATAGCGTGAGGAAAATATCAACAATATTTTCTACAGCTTTCAAGTGCCGATTTGACACTGTCAAATCAAAATCATAAACTGCAGCGAAATGGCGAATTTTATATTGCCTTATTGGGGTAAGTAGGGATAATTGGGCTGGTGGTTGCTAGCGTCAAAGCCGTACGAAAAACGAAGAGCGGATAGCGGACAGGCGTAATGCAACTCCCAGGCGTAATGACAAATAGTATGCAGTATCAAATTGCGTCTTAAGAAGGTCGTGTTCCTGATCAGTCATTTTCGTTAGACCTCCCCCAATGGGTTAGTTTTCAAGTATTTCTTGGTTGTACGAACCAACTCTTACAGTTTCTCTACGTTGAAGCTCGATGGCATATTTGTGCGGATCTCCATTTAATAAGCTTCATAAGACTGTTTTTCTTTACCGAATCAGTTCCTTCAATCCAACTGCGAGAAACACCTTTAATTGATGTTATACTACTTTCGTATTTGGTGATTTTGCATTTCAACTTTACAACTTTGTCGCAGTGAATTTCCTTTTCTAAATCACATGAATGATTATTCTCCAATTTATTTTACAGTCTTTTGACTAGCCATGGTGCCCAAAACACGATTCCACAACAAGTTCAAGTGCTAAAACATCACGCCCTTACTGGCATTTTAACCATTATATTATATTATTTACATTAAAACCATTATATTGCTTACATTAAAAGCACAGATTTCTTAATTTCCGATTTAGCACTTGTTAATTTTAAACTGGTTATTTCTGTCAAAACAATTCAATTCTGAACACATACATCAACAATCAAAACGCACGCTTAAGCTTTGCATGTCTCTTTTGTTATCTTGTCTCCATTTTTTCGCGATGGTTTTAAAGAATTTTCACTACCTTCGCATTTTTATGTCTACCAAAAAAATTTGCTTTGCAAAATGTTTTAAAAGCTTCAGAATTCGCGAAGTACGAGCCGTTGCTCGGTATCCTGACTTATCCTCTTGAAAAAAATTATGGTTGGTGGATACAAATATATGAAAATACATGTACATTACACCCCTCCCCCATGCTTGTCAATCTTCTGCTGTCTCTGCGTATATCAATACTTTGCTTTGTCCCACACCGAAAAAAATTCTCTTCAAATGTATTTTATGTTATTTGTTTTTCTGCGCTATAAGTTCGTCTTGTTAGCTACTTTAATTTCTTTTTCAAAACCAGCTGTGTCTTTACAGTTTTATTTGTATGAGAATCCTTCTCAAGTAGAAGCCTAGCTAATACCTACTGTCACTTGTACACATTAAAACATGCTTTTAGCACTAGTAACAACTAGTTTACGTTTTGACTCCCAGCCACGAAAATCACTACGGAATAAAGCCATTAATATGGAAATGAACATCCTGCATCCATCTATCAACCCACTGTAAGATATACTGTACAAATCTAGTACAAAATAATTATGAATTGTATCTCTCGAGGTATATCTAAAAATACCTTACTTTTTATGTAGTAAAACATTTAGAAATTGTAAAATTAAACATTGTAAATATAGCCTTATTGGCTGATTCACTTGATTGTATGGCTCGATTTGTATTGCACAAAAGCCTATGAAGGTTTTACAAGCTGGTGAAATAAAAAGCTAACGATTTTAAAAAGTTACATACTTGTGAAAAGATTTTTTCGAGACCATTTTTCTTCCGTACAGTAGCGCATTTTTTTTATATTGCCACATACAAATATAGCTATTGCTTTTTTAAATTTAGAATTTTCACTTTTTTGATCGCAGTTAGCCCAATGCACTAAACTTTAGAGGAAAGAGTTTGCTTTTAAAATTCACCGCATTGCACTGCTGCTGCTGTTCTTAAAATAATATTTTCGTGATTTATTTTCAAATTTATACTGGCCGAGCAACGGGCCAAGCAGAGGACTGAAACTGACTTACGGACCGCGTATCTGTTTGCAGTCGGGAGACTGAAACTGACGTACGGACCGCGCGAAACACTAAGACTAAGGCTTCATTGTTTCCGGTCTGAATGACTGAATGTTATCGTTCCAGATATTGAAAATATTGAGATCACTGGTTTTGCCTCGGATCTATCCAACATAGCGGCAGTTGTTCTCCATAGATAAAGGAGACCCAGATTGCTAATTATATATACCTAGCGCGCGTGACCCCAAATAGATGAGTCCAAGATAGCGTCGCAACCGGGCAAAAACAATAGAAATTATATCACGAAAAACAGGTTTTTGAGCTTTTTAATGGTTTAACTGCTGCGAAAAAATGCAGGACAACTGGACTTTTTTGAAAATAGATCACTATGTATTGCGGAGGTTTTGAACGCAATTAAAATGAGAAGAGTGTGCTAGAAAATTCTTACAAAATTATCATTAACGTTTGCTGAAGATTTCAAGGAGTGGACGTCTTGAACTGGACTTTTAACACTTCGAATCACGATCGATCCCATTAGTTGTGAACTGGAAAGCGGTTAACGATTTTTTCAAAAAATACTGTGCGTCAAGTTGCTCAGTATCAGCAGTTACGCCGGTTATTACGATTTATGACAGCATATCATCATATCCAGAAGCTGGAAGGTAGAATTATATTTGTTTGTTGAATGTGGTTTTTAATAATGAATTTATGAGAAATTATTGTTTGAGTAGAATCTGCTGACAAAGTAGCACAAATATAAGTTTCAATGTTTCCAAAGGGTTTCCATTGATTTATGGTTATTGATATTGATAATTCATTGCGCGCGCATGAATTAATTAGAACATTTTACTACTATACTCGAAGGAGTGAAAAAGACCTGGCTTGTGTCGGCAAAGTCAAAAACAGATAAAAAAATAGGTACGCGTAGCGTACATGTGGGTAGCCTCAACGAAGGAAGCCAAGGCACTCCAAATTATAATTGTACATTGCTAAGCATTGTGACCATGTTAAACACGCTGCATGATCGCTATTTTGCAGGTTACGCTCAAGCCCAGACTAACTGCAATCCTATGTCTGGTATATGCAAAAGGACTTCTTTTTGAAATAGGTGCATGCTAGTCTAGATTCGGTACAAAAAACCTCCACATTAGGTATAAGGAATTAAAATTTTTGTAGTTAAGCTAGGCCACAATGCATTAATGCACTCTCCCGACAAAAGGTGCGCCAGTAAAAATACACGTTGGACACAGTAAACGAACAGTTACACGAGTATATTTAAATGCACCAATTAGATCATATGAAGTACACTATGTAGAGAACGTATCTACAACATCGTAGCTAATATCAATTTTACGAGTGTGATTTACACATATACACTATTTTTTACAAGAGAGAGAACATAGAGAAATGAAACAAAATGGGAGAAGTAAACACAAAGACATAAATGACATGTTGGACAATACAATACTAACAGTTTAACACGCAAGAAAGGAGCAAGGTTCCAGGATGGCGGCACACATGAACGGATTTCAAGGATAGAAGGACAAATTAATCAGCTACTATAGTTTGATATTAGAAAACTATTTGTCACGTATGTTGTTCGATAAAAGCCTTCGTAATTTTGTCATCCTTTCGTATATGAAATAACTTGGCTTTACGAAACATATATCCAGTATGAACGCACGGCTTGTTTGGATGGCTTATTGTTGAATTGTTTAGCACGAAGTTGCTTCGTCTTTGACAAGTATCGGTAAGCATGATGTAGATAGCTTTCCAAACGATACGATAAATCTGGTATGAATGAATTTGTTTGATGGACAATATCTGTATCATCATCAATTGGTTAGATACAATGGTACAAGATCATTAATCCCAAAGTGTTGGAAGGTTGTTTGCAAAGTTTATTGACAATTATCACATTTGTGCGTCTCAGAATCAGTTATTATTGAATCCCGTCATTCGCAATGTAAAGAAGCATAATTGTACGTAGAGAGATAAGTTTGGTGTCTGTAGCTGGCCTATTAAAAGCAACAACAGGTTATTAAATACAAATGAATGCACGACTATGATTAGGTATGCGCTTATTAAATACGAATACAATTTATTAGGATTAAAGGCATTATATTTACCTCAAAATCTTTGATGTAAATATCAGCGAAGGGCCGGATATATCGATTATTCCATTGTTACGATCATTTCATCAAATTGGTATGGCACTGATCCAGTTGTTTTCAAGCAACAAGTATAATTGTACGTAGATAGATAAGTTTTGTGACTGTAGCTGACCTATAAAAGCAACAACTGGTTACCAAATACAAATGAACGCAAGACTAGGATTACATACGTGGGTATTGAATACGAATATCGTATTAACATTAAAGGCATTACTATATTTACCTCGAAATCTTTGATGTTTCAGGCTAGCTTGGACGTGATGTGATTAATTTTGAAATACGCCGCCGGAACCTGAAAGAAAACAAAAGTGAATAAAACTGAAAGAGAAAGAGAAATATCATTGTATATTCAAAGATGCTTACCTTTTACATTAATCAGAGGTAGGCCAATAAATATTGGCCTGATTATCTAACCATGTCCATACTATGGCTACGTCTATACCATTTCAATAAATTATGGCTCTCTTTTAACATGTTATTCACATGCTTGCTATCATTACTTCTTTACCTTAACGGAAGCCCAAATTGCTTTGTGATCACTAAAGTAAGTTTCAAGAGTACCTGCCTGGACATCCTCTTCAATCAAATTCGTATATAGATGATCAATCAAAGTTCCATTATCTGTTGTACAGCTAGATATATGTTGCTCGAGACAATTTTCATTAATCATGACGTTATACAATGATCTTCGTTCTACCTCATCAAGCCAATTAACATTGAAATCTCCCATAAATATTACCTGGGAAGAGGGATTTTCCTCCAATGTAGTACGAATGGCAGATAAAAGAGAGGATAATACAACCCTTGGAGATCTGTATATTCCAATTATAATTAAGTCTGGGTGTTCGACTGTTCTTGCGATAGTCATCTCGATCCCATGACAGTTTCTCGCACAAGGGTATCCATTCAACATTCGAAGCCTGGAATAAACAGCTGTTCCATGATATGGACGATTGACATTTGAAGTTTCATCATTTCTAAATAACTCGTAGCCTTCAATTGCATACATTTCATCAGGATCATTTTGACTAAACCGCGTTTCTGTGAAAATTGTAATGTCGGCTGATAAATAATTAATATCTTTTCGAACATCCTCAATATGCTTATGCAAAGATCTTGCATTCAGAAAACATATTTTCAAATCAGTGTTCGCCAACATGTACAAGGGAGTAAAACAAAGATCTAATTTATACTCATTTCTCAGCAACTGCATCTCTTGTACAACTTTCGGATCAACGCTAATTTTACTCTCACAAAGATCAGTAATATACAATCCTTCAATAGTTGTTACTCGGCTTAGAGCAACATAATGTATATGAGCGATGGTCCTTCTTGTATTCAAATTAACAACGACTTGTGACTGAGTATCGCCTTGTGATCTGTGAACAGTTTTAGCCGAAGCTGGTCTCAAAGGAAACTGTTTCCTTACAACTTGAGCTGACTTTGTTTTACCTACAGCAAATTGAGTTGTAACGGGTTTAATAGGAGTCCAAGTATTTGGTATACTTCCTGTGTAAAGGTTTCTATTTTCTTGTCGAGTTTTCCTTCCAACGTCATCGTAGTCAAATTGAACCCAGACGTGTCCAGAAGGTTTACTATCATTAGTCAAGTGAATGTGTTTAATAACATTACTTGCTCCGTTAGTCATACCATCATCGGTACGTATGTTTATCGCAATTTCTGTCCGTTGTCCAACGGCTATATTTAATTTATGAGCCAACTGTTTAGAATTCTTCAAAGGAACATACGGTATTTGTCTCATTATCTTCTCTTTAAGTTCAGCTGAGCATGCACCAATGACGCTGTCTTGGGCCTTTATTGTGTACTTATTAACACTATCGAATGACTGGTAAACTTTATCGTTATATTCATCAACTAGCGCATTTTGAATAAATAACCGTGGCGCTTCTGTAGGACACTCGCTCTCATCAGCACATCTTTCCTTCAGTTTTTGAAGATCGCTGGCTGTATGATTACCTTCGCGAAGACGATTAAGGATCTCAGCAAACATTTTGCTTTCTCTTTGACGCATAATTTCATCCAGCTCAAACATCTTAAAATGTTTTCTCCACAAATTTGGAGCAAGAATATTATAGGAATTTAAACACTGAACATCGGTAAACGCGTAGCCATCCATTACAGGCTTCAGTTGAAACAAATCACCAAGTGTGATTATACTTACACCACCAAAGTCTTCCTTGGTACCTTTCAAATCTTTCAAACGATTATTTAATTGGACAGTGAACATACTGTTTCCAACCATGGACATCTCATCCAATAATATCAACTTCAGTGCTCCAAGTTCACATCTCATTGTGTTTAATCGCCCAGAATCTAATGGCTTATAATTTTTTAGGGACTGACTTGCCGGTATACCAAATGCACTGTGAATCGTGTTACCTTTTATCAAGTACGCAGCTTTCCCTGTTGGAGCAAGCAACAATATTTGAACACGACGGAAGTCCTGGCCAGCTCGTGAATTATAGTACTTCAAAGCAGCCTGGTAGATTGACTTAATCAGGTGACACTTTCCTACACCACCACCTCCGCTGAGAAATGCGTAAAATGGTTTCGCAGAAGTTTTTATCAAATGTAGAGCGTGATAGAAAAACTCTCTTTGCTTTTTGTTGAGCATCTGAACTAAACCTCGATATTCATCATCTGGCATTTCATTTAAAATAAGAGGTTCATTATTCTGCTGAGTTGAAGGTATACCCAGGTTATCTGAAAGGTGATCAAATGTTTCATTTAAATCTGGATGTGTATCAGTGCATCCCTCATCTTGATCTTGCCGCTCAACATCTTGTGTGGCAGGCGCTATTGTGTCATATGCATCATCATCGCATTCTTGTAGATGGTTCCCGACCTTATTTAAGTCCTCGCAGCATATTGCATATTGCTGCATTTGTTCGCCTATTTCGTCACGTCGAGCTAAGTAGTGCTCTTCGAACGTGGAATAGTTTTTTAGTAAATCAGTTTCTTCATTTCGCCAAGAAGTAAAAAGCATTAACAACTCACGATAATGTTTTTCAGGTTGAGCTTCTTTATTAAACCAGACACTACGGATTATTCTCGCTTGAGTCCTTTTCTTCAATTCTTTATTTTCAGTAGAAACACCTGAATTATCATCAAGCAACTCATCATCATTCTCTTCCTCTTCGTTCTCTAAGAGGAGATTATCGACATCACACCTTTTGTTTGTTTTTCTGTAACTCTTTTTACCAGAAGAATCATACCACGCAGCCCAATCAGCTAATGTTATATTTTGCATACGCTCAGGACGTTCAATGTATCTTTTCAGAAGACCGCCGGACTGAATTTCTTCGCAATCATCTGATAGATTTTCAATTTCACACAAAGGCTTTAGTAACTCGACTCGTTCTGCAGGTGGAGATGTATTAATGAAGATGACACTGCGTGATGCCTTTCTCATAGGCAGTTGAAGAACCACATACACTGCCTCTTGTGCACTGATTTCTACCGAATTCAGGAACTTGTTACCAATATCTCGAACTTGCTGTTTAATGTTCGTGTTTCCCTCTTTCGCTTCCTCAACAGCTTTGCGTAGTAATTCACTCATTCCCTTCTGAGCTTTGGAAATGTACGAAACGATGTACATTGCACAGGCATACACATCTAGAACGTACTGAATGTCCATATTAGCCCTCCATGATCGAAGACATGTGGGATTGTAATTATTAATTCGTAATTCATTTGGACTTCTTTTCAAAAAGATGGTCGGAGAGGTCAAAGATGACCGTATTGCAAGGAGATACTGACGTTCCGAAACATCTAATTCTTGTAACAGTTCATCAAACGTAATATCTTTACCTTCTTTAAAATCATTTAGTTTATTCTTCATGCTGTTCCACAATTCTTTGCTAGATTTAGCAACAGCCGGAGACGTATCATTATCAAGGGGATAAAGAATCTGAGTACACCTCATAGGTGGTTGTGGATAGTTAAACCTACAAATATTTTTTGATTTTTTCCTGCAAGTATGAGAATGCCGGTGTGTCTGTCTGTTCACAAGATCTTGTAATTCAGGATCGCTTTCTGGTTTACTAAATGTAATTATACGATCAATGTATGCAACAATGTCTTCATCTTTATCAACACCAAACACTGGTGCATTGTCAAGCCAGATCAACATATGAATGTGAGGTGACCCTCGCTGCTGGTACTCGACTCTATAAAACCAATCCTTGATTTTTCCTAAGGGAGCCAGTTCGCTCATTAGGACGTCTTTCAAAAAAGTATTGAATTGAAAATCAAAATGTCTAGCACACGTTACTGGATCACTTTGAATCAGTCGACATTTCTCCTCCCAAGTAAGATTATTCAATTCTTCATCACTATAATCTTTGTGATCAATCAGTTTACCAAGAATTCTTAATAAGTGATTCCATTTTGTTTCTGCAGAAGAAAAACTGCAAAATAATGAAGCAGGCCCCAATTGACGAATCATAGCAACTTACTTTTTCAAAGTAAGGAGGTGAACCTCTTAATGTTTTCAAGAATCTAAAACCATCATCATGGTTAATTAAACTTTGCAAACCTTCAGTTGTTTTTAAAACTCCAGCTGTTAGTGTTCTATTTCCTATTTTGTTTTTTCGCAGTGCAATTTGTGATTGTCCTATCAAAAACTTCATTTGAAGTTTCTTAGCTTTGAAGAATATATTTTCCACACACATAGCTGCTCGACGATCAGATCTTCTTAACTCAGATTTACATATTTCATTATAGTGAACATTTCTCAACCTTTCTTTGTCATGAGGTCTTTTTTGTCCAAGAAATATTCCTGGATAAGCCATTTCTTCAGAAAATTGATCTTTAAATACACTCAATGGTTTGTTACCCTCACCAGGAGCAAAACTATATATTTCTTGTTTTTCATTATCACTTACAAAATCTGAGGTAGTCAACATACTATCTGTTGTCCCCGCTGGTATTTCAGCTTCATCTTCACTCCATTGATCATCTGGAATGTTTGATGTTGTTTCATTATCTGCATCATTTTGTGTTTCAATACTGCCACAAGTCTCATCTGCTGATACTGGCAAACTTCTCAACCAATTCTGGTCAATGGTGATACCCTCACCTTCATACAAAGGACTTGTATTAACCAACCATGCAGCTGCTTGCATTACTTTGTGAGGTCGGATATTCAATGAAAGTGCAGAACTTTTGTACTGTAATCTTCGCTTTAGTTGAACTTTAATTGTACCAGTCTCATCAGGCAATCTAGGAAGCATATTTACTGTGCTGTTTACATCTGCTGGAACATTAACAACATTACCAGTAATCTTGAGTTGACCCCCCCTTGGAGCCTGAAAAATCTTTTGAAATGCTAACCGAGGAGCAATAAGTCGACATTCTAGTTCGTTGAGATCAAAGAAAGAAGGTTTTTCTGGAAATTGCATGCCATTAGCTATTGCACAAGGAGGAACTCTTCCTTTCTTTAAGTGATTGTTCCAGGTTTGACAAATCCACTCAATATCATCAACACTGTTTACACTCTGAAGATACTTGGTTATGTCAGGATTAACCAGTCTTAGTCGGTTCGCTGGTAAGACAGAATGTTTAATATACCATAATTGGTCACAGCAAGTGCAAATATACAAAGGTCCGGCAGATACAGAGTTATGAAACTTTCTAACAAGGGTCAATTCATCAATGTTTTCATTTGGAAAGTAACCACTTACTGGATCTGGAGTTCCTTCCTCAATTTGACGTGAGCTGCATGTACCTTTTTTCTCACCTTGCTTTTGAGATGCTCTTTTTCTAGAAGCTCTCGCTGTTTCACGTTTTTTTGCAAGTCTGGCTTCCCTTTGCTCAGCGGTCTCATTTTGTTTTCTGGAAATATTATATTCCCTCATTTTTGCAAGTCTAGCTTCCCTTTGTTCTATGGTCTCATTTTGCCTTTTTGAAATATTATATTTCCTCATTTTTGCAAGCCTAGCTTCTCTTTTCTCAGTAGACTCATCCTGTCTCCTTGCTTTTGTTGTGTTTGATCTTTTATTGTTTAAACATTGTTGTTCGAATACTTCAGTTGAACCTACCATACCTGAATTTGTTATAACTCTTGCAGGTAACTCTGTCGCAATACATGTTACACCCATTAACTCGAATGGTATCACAACATTTGACCTGGATGTTAATCGAAAATACTCTCCAAGGTTTTCTACTCCCTCTACGGATATTAAAACACAGTAACCCAATGCAGATGGTCTTCCAAACACATCTCGTGAATGTGAATCAAACACTTTAAATACACCAGGAAAAGGCATCAGAATTGCTACAGTATTCATACCAATTGTAAGTAAACAACTGTTATAGTGCATAGAAACAAATACTTCATTTAAAGCATGCTCAAGTGTCACATGTGGAGGACTATTTTCACTCATATGTAGTGCCCCTGAAAAGGAATTACTATATTGCAAATTAAAAGCATGGTTGTCTATGTCTACAAACTCTGGGACATCAGTTAATAATAAATAACTCTTATTTATACTTTGGCTGATAATACCATATAAACTGTTGCCACACATTAAAATTGAGTTTAGCATCAATCCATCCCAAATATTTACTGATTTAATTTCTTTGTATACAATTGCATACAATGACATGGCAACACACTGTTTACCAGCATTCATACCAAACATTAATTCACTACCTTGATTAAAATCTGCATGGACAGTATATGTGGGATCAACTATATCATTTATAGTTCTAGGACCTGGATTTTCCTCAACATCATTTGAAAGTCTAAGTAATAATGGCACATAAACAGCATGATAATATATCATTTGTACATACCACTGGCACACTTCTCTGTTGCTTTTTGCCTTCTCTAATTGACTTTTGAGATATGGAAAATAGAATATATTGAAATAAAACATTATTAGTACTTGATTCCAAAATTTACCTTTAAGACAATGCAGTCTATTACGACATTGTGTAAAGTTGTGGTGTGATCCAATCCTTGAGCGATGTACTTCTATAGTAACACCAATATTTTTTCAGAATTTAGTATAAACCAGTCCGGTTCAGTAGTGTAATTGTCACTATTTTTGTCAGTTATGTATATCCTGCAAGTAGGCAGGCAATTGTTTTGATTCCAGCAACGCTGGCTTGTTTCAATGTACCTGCACAATGGCTAGGTTGAATTTGATATACCCGCACAATGGCTGGGTCAATTTGAGTACCTGCACAATGGCAAGGTTTAATTTTGGTACGTGGCCTTTCACGTAAATGAGTGTCTGATCTAAGATCAGCGCGAGCAACAATGGCTCCTTTTTTTTCTGAATACGTGAACACAACACGTATAGCGCCTGACGAGTGGTCAGTGCAGGCAAGTTTGCCTCGTGGCAATATATATAAACAATTGTACGCTCTTGTAATCTATGAACTGTGATCAAAATGTTTGATCACGGCAGACAATGAGCGATGAAATACAACAAAAGTATTGTTTCAAACACAAAATACCACTTACCTTTAGTTTAAATATGAAAACTCCGCTCAAAAAACCTCCTCGACGCTCGCTTGTTGTAAACATGAAAATTATGTCGATTATGTCGATCAATTTTCAGCAATGCGTTACGACAATTTTCCGAAAGCCGTAACGAACAACAGATCGGAAACTGTTCGCTAAATCGGCGCTCGCCGAAGATGTGGACATACATTACCACAATTTTCAACTATAACATAGTGGTTAGCTGCGCATGCGCGGCTACCCACAAAAAGTTATCCTACACGGGTTTCTATACTGCAATCCTACACGGGTTTCTAGACAAAAAGCGTCGTTTTCTTAAAAATACCATTTGTCGCATTTCAAACTGCATTTTCCCTTTACTTTTTGCATTGAGCTGAAAAATCAGCCCAATCCGTAACACGTCAAAGCAAAACTCCGCCAACACTATGATTCCCGAATAAAAATTTACACTAAAGTGACGCCTCAAGGGGCAATTTGCAGATTTACTTCCGCCTTCACTTTTTTGTTTTGATTTGTGATGAGATGTGTTATCCATGCATTCAATAAGCAAGGCTTTATGCTGCAGTTAACGAAACTGCTTGTACATCAGATGCACCCCCTGAAGATGTTCAATGCTTTAGCAGTTGCATGTTTGGAGCAGTTTCATCGGCATCTTCTACGCCTGAATGAAATTAAATAACTTTGTATTCGTTTACCAACACGCACATGCGTTTGTTGTCACTGCCTGCAAAGAGGCAATGAGTGGGTAATATCAAGGTTGCAAATTTAACTTTTTGTAAACATGCTTAAGAAATGTGTTTTTCCGCGTTTGATAATTAGCGGAAAAATATGTTCTTATCGGCATGAATACTCAAGGTTTGGTACGTGTATTTAAGGTCGAGTTGAATGGTATTATTCATCTTGGTGTCTTCGCTGGAGGTTCACTCAAAATTTGGTTTGGCCACTTTTCAACTCCCAAACCTTGGACAAGCAATATATTTTGGCGTTGTTTATGGCTGAAGAACAAGACCGAAGTAGCCATTCTATAATATCTGGTCAACCTTCCTCAGCAGCGTCCATTCCGACTGATTTGGGCGCTATATTGGACGCTCAAAAGCAGGCTATTCTTTCGGCTGTGAATTCTCAAATACAGACGCTTCAAAGTAATCTGTGGACAGCTCAGGCTGAGTTGTCGAGTCGAATAGCAGCTGAGAGTCAGGCTGACAACAGTGTCTTTAAGAAGAAAGGCAATGAACAGCAGTTCAAGTTCAACCAAAAGGTCATCCAGAAGACTAACGCTGCTTTGAGCGCATTGGAAGGTCCGAATGTTGCTAAAGCTAAGGAGGAACTTGCTGAAGGTATGTCTTTACTTCATAATCGACAAAAGCTTATAAAATTAGCCGATAAATCGGAGTTCGGTTGGGCTACGGTGCAAGAATATCTTGATTAGCGGACGATGAGGCCGACGCGTCCAAGATTAAAAAAGCTGAGAAGCGTGCTGGGGTTCGCGTTAAATCCTTGCAAGACAAAAAGCGCAAAACTGTTCCGACAAAGCCGGTTTCTGCTGTTTCTAATTCTTTTACGCCGACTCGCCATAGTCCCGTATTTGGGTCTCTGCAACCTAATCTCGCGTATTTTCGGCCCCAAGGGAGATACTCGTCAACTTATGGCAACCTTCAAAACTCTCGACTTGTGTTTTCGATGCGGCAAACGAGGACATTGGGCCAGCTCCTGTTCTGTCAAGAACAAGTCAAATGCTTAACAATTCTGACGTTGAGGATTGTTGGGAAATCGAACAAGGTGTTCATTATTCCGAAATTTTTCATGGTAAACTTCGCTCTTGTTTATCATGCATTTTGGCGTGAAACGGTTTGTGCTTCAGAATTTGTTTTAGATATCATGGCCAATGGGTATAAAATTCTTTTTCGAATTACCCCCAGGCCATATTCAATTGAAAATCGCTCTTCAGCCACGCGTAGAGACCGTTTTGTTCGCTAAGCTATTTTGGAATTGTTGGCACGTGGTTGTGTGCGAGAAGTTGCAAATTATCCTGACTTTTGTAATCCATTGCATGTCGCAGTCCAGTCGTCAGGCAAATTACGGCTTATTTTAGATTTATCTCATTTGAATTCATTTGTCGTCAAGCAGCATTAAGTACAAAGATTTGCGATGTGTGCTTCAAATGTTTCCCAGTGGAATGTTTATTTTTTGTTTTGACCTCAAATCAGCGTATCATCATATAGACATTTTCACTGAACACACAAAATTTTTGTCATTTAAATGGCCTACCGGGGATGGCCAAATGAAATTTTACGAATTTAAAGTATTGCCTTTCGGACTTACCTCTGCGCCTTATGTTTTTACCAAAGTGCTGCGACAATTGATAAAATTCTGGAGGTGGCATGGTCATCGCGTGTTGCTTTACCTTGATGACGGTATCGCTGGGCATTTCTCTCAACCGAGTGCAAAGCAATTAAGCCTCAAAATCCGACAGGATCTTATTGCCTGTTGATTTACATTAATACGAATGGTCAACTGTGTGGGACGCTGTCTTCAGTGTGTATATTTAATTATATTAATTATAATCCAACCCATGTTTATAGCAGGTGTTTATGTTTTCCATAGCCATTTAAATGAAGGTCCCGTTCGAGAAATGCCCTGTATCCCGCCTTGCTTTCTTTGTACTCTTGGAGCGTGCATCCTCCAGTGAGCACGCGATAGCAAGGAGTGTTATATGTTCTTATATATATTCATAACCGTATCTAACTCCGTGCATCGTCGCAACAAAAATAACATATAACACTCCTTGCTATCGCGTGCTCACTGGAGGATGCACAGCTTTTACTCATTTATTTCAGGTCAATTAGTTTACTATTACAACAATTGGAGGTATAGTCCCAGGCTGAAGAATTGGTGATTAGAGAACTAGAGATATTATACCAGACTACAGAGAGTTATATTAAATATGCGAGCGCTCAAAGGATGAAAAAACCCCACTGTGCTCGTTACAGCTATTCTAGGGAAAAATCCCGGCCCCAAGAGCATAACTCCCTGAACCTGCCGGGCTCGGCCAAATAAAACATATTAGATGAATATGGTATATATATAATGTAAAAATAAAAACGTAAATATTCATCGCTTATCAAATTCTTAAAGACTTAGATACTGATAGCATCGAGTCTAGATTATCTTTGACATATTGGCTGGCCGGAACGTGCAATCACTATCCAAGCCCCTTGACGGAACTGATCTGTCTTAGAAGACTCTAAAAAGATAGATACATAAGATGGAAAAAACTTAACATCGGAAGCTTTGATAGATGACAGTTCACTAAAGCGGAGAAATCCAGCATAGCCAATCAGACATAATGCAACCATCCGCATATCGGACAAAGAAGCTAGGAAACTTATCTGTAAGTCTGGCTTTGACCAAACCTTTCGGCATTTCAGGTGTAACAGGTTCTTTCTTCACCGTGGGCTTCCCGAGAATTCTGTGCGAGGCATGAACCAATCCAACGACCAGAGGATGATCGCCAACTTTTGCCAATCCAGCTAACTGCATGGCCCAATCAATACTGTAAACCGCGGTTCGAATAGGAGATGGCGATCGAACGTCGTTCAACAAGCACTGCAGATACATTGCTACGTGGAAAGGGTTGGCAGGCATATGAGGAATTCCATTAGATACAGCCCATCGTTTCCATCGTTTGAACCCACCTAGGTATGACCGGATGGTGGTGTCCGCTCGGGAAACTATAATCGTTGACTGTAACTGGCTGGCAATACGTTGCAACCCGTGTGGTATGCAAGCAGAAAACTCTTTCCACATTTTTGATTCAAACACATCTGTAATGAAAAACTAGAACCACACTTAAACTTTGGAATTCAGGCGCCTAAAGTCCTATTGGATTGGGGCACAGAGGGTTTGATTGAATTCGGGCACGGATGCTCCCGTTGCATTCATGCAAGCATAGTTCAAGTGTTATCCGGACACCAATGGTCCTATATAGTCGGGCACAGATGGTCCCTTTCCAATTCAGGCACAGATGGTCCTATTGCATTTGGGCACAGATGGTCTCTTTGCATTCAGGCACAGATAGTCCTATGGCATTCGGGCACAGATAGTCCCATTGCCTGCGGGCACAGATCGTCCCTTCCGATTCGGGCAGCCTGCCCCCCTGCATTTGCGTATAGTTAGCTAATATACAATTAGTATAGGAAATTACACGGTTCGAGAAGTATTAATGAAAAATCGCACGCGTGTTTGGCGAAATGTTTATAATACCGCGAGTGCGTAGCACGAGCGGTATTATAGATATTTTGCCAAACACAAGTGAGATTTTTCATTACTGAATACTTCGAGAACAAGTGTAATTTCCTATTAATATCATTTTACTACATATTTCAATGCTGAACTTACTGTTTTTGTGAATGAAGTGCTGTCGACGATATGTTTCGCAAACTTTCGCAATAAATACTTTCAGGTTTGCCATTTTCTCTCCAAGAAACCTTTTCTAACACGAGTATTCATCCATTGAAAGTTTTTTTAACCACCTTGTGAACATTTTTGCAAAAAAAGCTGCTGATTTTTTGAATATTTCAAAATAAAAATACAAAAATGTTGACAAATTTTATCACAAAAACATTTTACTACATGACGTATAGCTCGTTTCCGTGCCGATTAAGGATTAATCGGCACACTTTTTAACCAATCAGAATCGAGTAAACTAAAAAAAATGATATTATGTAAGTAACACAAACATAAATAAATTTTGAGTGAACCTCCAGCGAAGACACCAAGATGAATAATACCATTCACCTCTACCTTAAATACTCATACCAAATCCCTTGGGTATTCATACCGATAAGAACATATTTTTCCGCTAATTATCAAACGCGGAAAAATACATTTATTTTTGTTGCGACGATGCACGGAGTTAGATACGGTTATGAATATAGATAAGAAATGTGTTTTTCCGCGTTTGATAATTAGCGGAGAAATATGTTCTTATCGGCATGAATACTCAAGGGATTTGGTACGTGTATTTAAGGTCGAGTTGAATGGTATTATTCATATTGGTGTCTTCGCTGGAGGTTCACTCAAAATTCATTTATGTTTGTGTTACTTACATAATTGTATATTAGCTAACTATCCGCAAATGCAGGGGGGTAGGCTGCCCGAATCGGAAGGGACGATCTGTGCCCGCAGGCAATGGGACTATCTGCCCGAATGCTATAGGACTATCTGTGCCTGAATGCAAAGGGACCATCTGGGCCCAAATGCAACAGGACCATCTGTGCCTGAATTGGAAAGGGACCATCTGTGCCTGAATTGGAAAGGGACCATCTGTGCCCGACTACATAGGACCATTGGTGTCCGGATGCACTTGGAATATGCTTGCATGAATGCAACGGGAGCATCCGTGCCCGAATGCAATCAGACCCTCTGTGCCCCAATCCAATAGGACTTTAGGCGTCTGAATTCCAAAGTTTAAGTGTTGTTCTAGTTTTTCATTACAGATGTGTTTGAATCAAAGATGTGGAAAGAGTTTTCTGCTTGTATACCACACGGGTTGCAACGTATTGCCGGCCAGTTACAGCCAACGATTATAGGTTCCCGAACGGACACCACCATCCGGTCATACGTAGGTGGGTTCAAACGATGGAAACGATGGGCTGTATCTAATGGAATTCCCCATATGCCTGCCAACCCTTTCCACGTAGCAATGTATCTGCAGTGCTCGTTGAACGACGTTCGATCGCCATCTCCTATTCGAACCGCGGTTTACAGTATTGATTGGGCCATGCAGTTAGCTGGATTGGCAAAAGTTGGCGATCATCCTCTGGTCGTTGGATTGGTTCATGCCTCGCACAGAATTCTCGGGAAGCCCACGGTGAAGAAAGAACCTGTCACACTTGAAATGCTGAAAGCTTTGGTCAAAGCCAGACTTACAGATAAGTGTCCGTCTTTGTCCGATATCCGGATGGTTGCATTGTGTCTGATTGGTTATGCTGGATTTTTCCGCTTTAGTGAACTGTCATCTGTCAAAGCTTCTGATGTTAAATTTTTTCCATCTTATGTATCTATCTTTTTAGAGTCTTCTAAGACAGATCAGTTCCGTCAAGGGGCTTGGATAGTGATTGCACGTTCTGGTCAACCTACTTGTCCGGTGAAAGCCTTGCAACAATAGCTATATTGCTGCCGCAAAAATCGACCTATCGGACGACTCACCTTTGTTCAGATCCCTGCTGCGATCAAAAGATTCCAGAGTTCGTGGAATTACTTATACAAGAGCGAGAGAAATAGTGAAGGAAGCGTTCAAAGGTCTTACGGACGAGTCGAAGATTGCTGTACATTGCTTGCGATCAGGGGGCGCAACCGCAGCTGCGAATGCTGGTGTACAAGACAGAATGTTTAAACGGCATGGTCGTTGGGTTAGCGAAAATGCGAAGGACGGATATGTAAGATAATTTAGACTCGATGCTATCAGTATCTAAGTCTTTAGGAATTTGATAAGCGATAAATATTTACATCTTTATTTATACATTACATATATACCATATTCATCTAATATGTTTTATTTGGTCGAGCCCGGCAGGTTCAGGGAGTTATGCTCTTGGGGCCGAGATTTTTCCCTAGAATAGCTGTAACGAGCACATGGGGTTTTTTCATCCTTTGAGCGCTCGCATATTTAATATAACTCTCTGTAGTCTGGTATAATATCTCATAAAAAAAAAAAAATCACCAATTCTTCAGCCTGGTACTATACCTCCAATTGTTGTAATAGTAAACTAATTGACCTGAAATAAATGAGTCAAAGCCGTGCATCCTCCAGTGAGCACGCGATAGCAAGGAGTGTTATATTATATGTTATTTTTGTTGCGACGATGCACGGAGTTAGATACGGAGTTAGATAAGAACGAGGAATATTCCTCGTTCTTACGGACACATTAACAGAAAATTTGATTTACAACATTGACAAATTTACATCTCACTAACCTTGTGAGGATAACTTTCCTCATTTGATGGATTCATGATACAATTATTGCGATTTGCTTTCAAGCGTGCGGTCTCAAAACGTACGTTTTACGTTTCAAAACGTACGTTTGCCGTTTCAAAACAAACAGTTTTGACAGGCCTCGTGCTAAGTTTGAACAATGAAATTGACACTCTTTCGCGCTTCGAACGGAATATTTGGCTTTTATATAGTAAATTAATATAGTATATAAAAGCTAAACATTCCTTTTCAACCACGAAAACATGTCAATTTCATCGCCCAAACATGACATGTCACGTGGAAAAACAATACGTTTTGAAACGGCAAACGTACGTTTTGAAACGTAAAACGTACGTTCTGAAACCGCACGCCGCACGCTTGAAAGCAAATCGCAATATCAACCGGTATGTAGTGATCAGCATCAATGATAGTATAGTATCACCAATGAAAATATGTACATATTGATGGGGATTTTTATAATTTTCCAAAGAAAAAACTTCCAACCCAGTGAACAACTCTGGAAAAGATTTGGTACCGACATACAACATTTTGTACAAGATTAACATTCTAGTCAAATGAAACTTTGTGTACTGTCTGGACGCTAATCGGAGGAGGAGGGGATATTCATGTATTCATATTCTGCATGACGAGTTTCTTTGAAAAGAAATTAAACTCGTATATACATTGGCTAACAACTTGTTAGCCAATGTATATACGAGTTTAATTTCTTTTCAAAGAAACTCGTCATGCAGAACATGAATACATGAATATCCCCTCCTCCTCCGAGGACTAACTAACTTAATTTATTTTTGAAAAGGTTTTCTAACAGAGTCTTTTGACTTTAAACAATTTAAGTCGAGATTCGTCGAGATTTTTCCACTACTTTGATCTAATTATTTATTCAAGGTAAATAACCTATATACAACCCGCGGTACATCAGAGAAAACCGACTCAAAAATAAATTAACGTGGTAATACATACTTTGTGGCTACCCACAAAAAATATCTAAACCTTGCGCGAATGTAGTAGACTGACAGAAGTTTTATTAAGGCTTTTTGAGACATTGTTTACAAAGTTAAACCATAAAGTGTGCATGGGTAGACTGCACCACCAAGCATCTCTTCTGCGTTGCTCAATATCCGACAATAGGTTTCTATGAAAACGTTAACAAGGAACAAATTCATAGTTTCAGAAATTTTATACTAAAAATTCAAGACTGGATTATGTTATTGGGGCGAGCCTGAGCGAGCCCCACTGTTTGGTGGCTTACTGTGATGAAGCGCAATGCATTATGGTGCGTACGTACACGGCACTGTGCTACAGTGATTAAAATCCTATCGGGTAATTCTGCCATCCGAACTTCTCCCAGATGGTTGTCAGCAGTGGTTGTCAGCTTGCCGTGAACTACGAAATAAACTTTAGCGTCATCTTGCATCGCTTCCCACTTCGCAAGACGTAAGTTGCTAGCTGTTCGAAGAAATACAATAAATATGAGTTCGATGAATTTAGGCCTGTTAAAGACATCGCATTTCTGCCTATCGGGCCCAGTAGCGGGCCCAATATACAGCGATATCTTAGCCGGGAAAATACATATAATATTTCTGAAAATGTCATCAAAAACACCGTTGCCGTTTTCTCTACATTTAAGCCAAGTTTCGTTGGAAAAAATTAAAACGCAAAAAAGATACAGCGAAATCTAAAATACAGTGCGTTTACTATGTTGACATTCGAAATATTAATTTTTAAAATATACAAATTATTTTGACATTTCACCTCGATAGTTTTTGCTGTCCTGCATTGTGTTTCCTCAAAATACCACCGAATGAATCGCTAGCGTTTTCTTAACATATCTGCAGCTCTTGAGCGAAAGGACACGGAAAGAGGATCTACAGGTAAAAATTTGTATAGCGTGCTTTTTGCGTGTCTATAGCAACTGACTTAAGGTGGCTCCCTACAGTTGCAGGGCAGATCTATACAGATCAGTGTGGAGCTTCGCCGACCGGCAAATGTTTTGAAATGAACGATACATGAAAAGTTGTGTTTTGAGGTTTTTCTACGGCGAAATCACCAAGTGTTCTGGATATGATAAAAAATTTGTGAAATTTAAACAGTAGGTATGTTTTTAACTGTTTTTTTCTGTTTTCCGACCGCGTTTTCGTGACCTTTTACGTTTAGCTCATTCTGAAATGTTTTTCGTATGTCGAGTCGAAATTTTATCACGTCAGCAATGATTTTATGGATTTTAGCCTCGATTATCCGCTGTTTCCTTCGGTGAATTTTTTAAAACTACGTCCAGCTGTTATATCATATCTAAGGTAAGACATATTCGAATTTTAAAAAAATCTACAAATACGTTTCCCCGCAATCGAAATCCACGAATATATCAAAATCTGAATTATAAACCTGTCTTCAAATTTTGATATCTTTTTCCTTTATACATCAATAATCAACTAAAAAAATTTCAGAAAATTTGACCGAAGAGAAAGAAAGTTATTCTTCATTCATTGTGAAATTTAGCATTTAAACTGCAAAAAATAGAACAATCTAGTTACCATAGCAACGCTTATTTTGTTTTTATTTTTCTATATATGCACATCAAACACCTTCATATCTTTCCTGAAAGCACTCACATTGCCCTCTTTCAAGTGTAGTCAGTACAAATTTCGTTGCAACCTGATGTGTCTTGAAAAGCCTAACATTTTATGCCACTGTAGGGAGCCACATTAAGACTTGCAAAAGAATAGCAATCGGTGCAGCTGCCGTATCCACCATTTTTGAAAGTCTCGGTTTTCGACTGTTAACACCAAGACAATATCTTTTACGAATGGCGTTTTCATTCACATTCACTTTCTAGAGCATTTTGAAATCGACGCGTTTTTGCTGAATATGCTGTCACTAAGCAGGATCGAGATCCGCCATATCCCGCTCGGGCTCGCCCCATGATGATTCGCATCTCTCTAGTTATTATATGCGCCAGCTTCAGAAACAATTGATTTTGCGGACGCTTCTTTTGGGAAAAATTAATCCACAGGATGCATGGTCTTGGTCAAAAGTTAATTTCGTCTTCTAGGAGACTAATTTAATTAGACAACAAAAAAGAGGGCGTTTCCCAACTGCATTATTACACTTACGCCGGAAAACATTTTGTATTTACTCACTGCCTAAGAAATTTGTTCTGCCAATTCAGTAGTTGAAATTTGGCAACTTCCGGTGAGTGAAATATGAGAACGGACCTCGCTGTTAATTTTAAGGAGAAAATTTAACAGTCCACTAGGATTAATTTTGACTTAATTTCAAACCACATTTGGATTAAATGACCATATATACATGGGTAATCAGTTACCCAAGATAAAAATAACAGCTTGTCATTAATACGTTTTTTTGAAAATGTGTTCTTCACATTAGTAGACCTTTTTAATTGATTTTAATTTCAACCGTTGATGATTGCATGCAAACAACCTAAAGGGCCTACAGACATGCTCCCACAAAAAATGGATTTCTAAAGCTCGGAAACGCGAACTTCCTGCATTTGAAAATTCCCCGCAAACGATTTGAAAATTCCTGGAGATCTAAGTGATCTTGCAGCGAGTTTCGTTTAGATTTCACAGGTTTCTCGCCTCGCATACTTCTCCTCACTATGTTTATCAGATTTGAACTGTTTGCATGTTTTTGTAAGAACTAAGGAGCTGATCCCAATACCTCTTCGCCCTTTTTCTCTCTTGTATTGGATAAGCAACAATCCCTCGTATCATTCTTTAATTTGTTCATAAATTAATTATAGTTTTAAAGCGCTCTCCTTTTTTTAAATTAGCTAAATTACTTGTCGGCATGTCGAGACTAATAAGGAGACCGACGCAGTAATACAGAAAACTTAATTGAGGTTGTTTAATGTTTTAAAGTAAGACAAGAAAGTATCAAAGAATATTCAATGCAAAGGTTTTAAAATGAAGAACACAACATCAGCTTCATCTTCAACATAATACAAATGGAACGCGGCGTTTTTGTGTCTTGTGAATATTATTTTTACATTCGCTGGAATCATTTTAGATTCTGTTGTCCTAAAAGTCTTTGGAATTCACAACTTAGAAGAAGGTTATGTTACTTTATGATTTATATCACGGCTTGTTCAGACCTTGTTGTGGTTGTTGTCTTTCATCCATTGATCATGTTTAAGATTATCATCTTTTGGGAGAAAATCGACGTTTTTTACCCCACGTGGATTTACTATGCTGCGCATTTATTCGTGATTTCGTTTACTGCATATTTTGCAATGACTCTTGAGAGATATCTGGCTCTAGTGTATCCGTATTTTCACGAAAAGTTAGTCACCAAATCAAGATTACTGAGTGCTTTTGTCACATTTCAAGTACTGTTTGCTTTTCTTTATGTACCAGAATATTATAGTCGACATTTGGCATTGATAACTAATGCTTTATTTGAAGTTATTTTAGTCGTCACATGTATTCTGAACTTCAAACTATTTTCTCTCGCAAAAACAATAAGAAAACGCACAGTTGTACCACAAGGAAACTTTGACGAATCTAATAATGTTGAATCCAGAAATGTTGACGGAGAGAAAGCTAAAGCAACTTTAGCCAATTTAAGAAACATTTCTACATGCTTGTTAGTAGTTGTCAGTTTGATCATATGTCACCTTCCAATATCTGTCGAAACCTGAATACAACTGGCTGGACGAACTGACCTCATGCGTAGTGAAAATATGTTTATTTTTCCTATTTGGGTCGAAACATTAATGACTATAAACTCCAGTTTAAATTGCCTCATATTCTTCCACAAGAACAGCGTGTTGCGACGTCATGGAAAAGAGTTTCTAAACAAATGTTTTTGTGGGAGATTGCGACTCCATAATTGATCTCCATTATGTTGTATATTCGCTTTTTCCTCGATTATTAACAAATCCTAAAACTAAAGTATTTAAAGAGAAAACTCAAGTGTATAATTATATCAAGTAATATATATACACTCAATTAATGCACAAGCAAATTAAAATTCATTTTATTATAATACGTGTCGGGCAAGCACCGTTCAGACTTCAGTGAAGTGTATATTATATTGATAAATGAAAATTCAAGACACCAAGGGTGAATTGCAATGTGTTTAAAGTTGTTACGAGTCTGCCAATGTACAGAACTGAGGATCCCAATTTCACAAACCCAGGCCATGACGGGGACAGTGCAGACAGTGAAGAATACATGCAGTTTCAATATATACACGCAGCCAGTGCAAAGAAACAAAACAAGCAGTCCTTCTACACAAAGATACAAATAGGCAAGTCCACTATTAACTTCCAAATTGATAGTGGATCATCAGCCAAAATAATTGACAAATCTACTTTTGCCACAATACAAAAGGACAGCCCATCAATCTAGCTTACAAGATCCAGAAAGTTCCTTTATGCCTTTGGTAGTGCCAAACCACTTCCACTGATTAGACGACAGTTTAATGCCTGCTGGAATCTAAGAAACGACTTGCTTGTGCCACCATCATTGTTGTCAAGAATGCTACGAGTTGTCGGCTCAGTGGAAAAACCTCCATTGCATGACTTAAACTTTCTTACAATTAAAGTAAATAAAATAGCTTCTCGCCCTGCGCCATCAGCAAGTTATCCCAGCACGCAAAAAGCTCCCCAATCGTACCAAGACCGACAATCCAAGAATTTGACGAGGTGTTCCATGGTGTTGGAAAACAGACAGATGTTCAAGCTCGCTTGCATATTGACAAGAGAGAGTTTAAGTTCGACTATACCAATACCGATGTTTTCACTTCCGTTCTCATTTTGGTTGCGGGAAATTTGAAGTATTAAGTTATGACGACAGATAAAGTTCGATCAAAACAAATAAAGAATATCGAATCATTAATATTCATTGTCACCGAAAATGTGCTGCATACAAAACAGCAGCTGAGCTAAAATTCCGATCAAAGCATGACTCAGGCAATGTTAATAAACAAACAGTTTATCCGTGTTTATCTAAAAAACTATGAAATACCTGAGTTTTGCGAGTTTTTTTGTGTTTATCCACGAAAATCCACGACTGCCGAAAGCAAGCTGACTTCGGTAGTGGCGATACAATTGTCCTCGTTCTTTTTTCGAGCACAGCGCATGCACACGACCTGGTGTTGGTATCGGTATTGGTATCGGAAATCGAACGTAAACTCTTTAAGAATGTGACACCGATGGTACAGCCTACTAGAAGAACTCTTTGATTTGCGTCAGAAAGTGGAACATGAATTAGAGAAGTTACACGGAAATGACATTATTGAACCATCTCAAGGATCAAGATTATGGGGTCTAATAGTTGCTGTTCCCAAACCCAACAGCCCTATAAGACTGTTTGTCGACATGCGTTAAACCAATGCAGCCACTTTACGTGAACGGTACCCCAACCAAAAATTGAAAATCTTCTTAATGATTTTGATAAGGTTCAATATTTTAGTGAACTAGACTAACAGCTGCATATCACCAATTGGAACTAGATGAGTAGTCTCGCTATATTACAACATTTACAACGCATAAAGGATCATTCCAATTCAAGCGCTTAAACTTTGGGACTAACAGCGATAGTGAGATTTTCCAAAATACAATTGCAAATGTTTTTAATGGTATACCTGGTTGTCGAAACATTAGTGATGATTTAATTATTTTCGGTAAGACTCAAGCCGAACGTGACTGAACACTATACAAAGAGTTTTACAAATTGCCAAAGAGCGAAATTTAAGATTCGGATTTCACAAGTCTGAGTTTGATCAACAGCAATTGGGATTTTTCGGCTATATCTTCTCCAGTGCAGGGATTTCCGCCCCAGCCCAAGCAAAGTCTGTACGATAAAAGGTGCACCTGTACCTCAAAAAGCCTCTAAAGTACGGTCATTCTTAGGCAAGCTTCAGTACTGTGGACGATTTATCCCTAACTTAGCTGAGATATCAGTCCCGCTTCGTTTTCTCACACATAAAGACGCTAAGTTGGCTCGGTCTTCTAGACAACAACATGCATTCGAGACCCTCAAAGAGCTACTCACTACTGATACAATTGTGTCGTATTTCGATCCTACAAAGCATACAGAATTACATGTTGATACATCCCCATTTGGCCTCGGAGCCATTTTAGCACAAACAACACCAGGACATGATGATTCAAGAGTGATAGCATATACTAGTCCATCATTAACGGATACTGAAAGTAGATATTCCCAAATTGAGCGTGAAGCCCTTGCTATTGTATTCGGAATCAAACATTTTCACCTCTATCTGTATGGGCACGAGTTCACGTTAATCATTGATCATAAACCCTTAGAACTTATTTATCAGAACCCTAAATCACGCCCGTCAGCCAGATTAGAACGATGATATTTACGCCTACAGGACTACACATTTCAGGTCAAGTAACGTCCAGGGCCAACCAACCCCTCAGATTATCTTTCTAGACACCTTATAGCCACACACCATAGTGTCAACAAACGTACGAAGCCCAATTTAGCTGATGAACACGTCCGCTTTGTTGCAAAGAACGCTGTTCCCATTGCAATAGGCATGGAACATTTACGCAAAGCTATCAAGCAAGATTTAACACTACGAACTTTAATTGAACTTTACAAAATAATACCTGGCACTCCCTTGCAACGAAATATCGCAGCAATAGCACTTATGCGGGTTTTCCCCAAGGCTACTGTCCTCACCATCAAGTCTCACTTTCATGTAAAGAGAACGTATGCGTCAATACGAGGCTTGGTGGTGAGGACAATAACCCCAGGGAAAACCTGCATAAGTGCTATTCCGACATCGACCTTGCCGAGTGACAAGCCTTTGCCAAGATTCAAGCAGAATTATCATTAACGCCTGATGTTGACTTCCGAGGGAACAGACTAGTCGTCCCAAAATCATTACGTTAACGAGCAGTACAATTAGCACATGAAGGCCACCAAGGGCTTATTAAAACAAAGAAATTATTACGAGAAAAAGTCTGGTTTGCTCGCATTTACGCTTTGGTTGCAACAACATTGAAAGACTGCCTTGCCTGTCAGGTCATAGGACAACCAGCGAAGCTTGCTTAAAACCTTATGCCATTAGACCATACCCATAATGACGTCATTTAGTAGTTAAGCATGTAAAACTATTTGAATATGCCAACATAAGTAACAAAATGGTTTAAGTAACAAAAAGATTATTTGTGAAGTAAATATGTTAGATTATTTGTTTCATTTAATGTTCTAGACAAATAAGGACCTAAAAAAATTAACAATATTGCCATATTTAAATAGTTTTACTCGCTTAACTACTAAATGACGTCATCATGGGTAAGGTCTATTCCTTTACTGGCATGGGACACAGTCTATGCTGATTTTCTTGGATCCTAGTAAAGACCTGCTACTTGTCGTGATCGAGGGCCGAGCACGGTCAATGGGCCACCCTTTCACAGTGAGGAACTTCGTCGATACATGATCGCACATGGCATCACACACCGCAAGATTACGCCGCTATGGCCTCAGGCCAATGCAGAGGCCGAGAAAGAAACGAGAAAGAAACGAATTGTTGAGTTGTTGGTCATTAATTCATGTCATTAAGGTCATGAGTTTATTTAAGTCCGAACTGGATATGGCGAGGGAAGTTATGGTTAAATGAAGTATTTCATAAGTGGAGAACATGTGGCTACCATATTGTTTGGGATACTAAGAAATATAATAAGGAGTTGCTAGGAATTTCTCCTACTAGATACACAAAATTTGTCTTAGAATTGTATGCTGGAAGGCCTCTGATAAACAAGTGACCAAATTAAGATTGTGGCATTTTCACTTTGCTAGGAAATGACATTATGGCAGACCAGGGTTTTGATATAGCAGATGATATGCCTGCTGTTGTTGGGCTCGACATACCACCTTTTCTAAGTCAACTTTCACTTCAGAAAATAAAAAACGGAGGATTGCAGCACTTTGAGTGCATGAGGAAAGAGCAATACAATGCATAAATTGTTGCAGAATTATAAAAAATCTACCCACCTTTAATAATTGATAAGTATGAACAGGGTGAGATATTAAACAATTGTTTTTAAATGTTTTCTAAATCTTAGCTAGTTAATAGCTAGTTTAGAATACATGTATGTGAAATGAAATGAAGTAAGTTTTGGTAACATAGTTTTGTACCGTAATTCATGGTCAAAGTAAATCCTTTCACAAAACACTTTTTTCTTAGTTTGTGTAGACAATAAAGTCTGTTATAAAATTGTGAGGACAATTAACTTCGCGTGCAGACATAACATCCTGCACTTGGTAAAATGGATAACTGCATTGACAATTAACCCACACTGAACACATGCAGACATTATCAGTTCATCAAAACTCTTTTGCTACAAATATTTCTGAACGGCAGCCCTCTCATTACTGTTGCCCCATTGACATGGTTCTGGGTGCTTTGTGACGTTGCTTGCTGGTAAAAGGATTTTGTCAAGAAGTGATGTTGAGAAAACATTTTCTATTCGTTTCATTTCGTTTCGAGGCAGTTAGATGACCTTGTCGCTCATTAAACCATATAGTTTATTCTCAGACTGGCCTCTTGTATTTGCATTCAACGTGGACAATTTGGTCTTCGGTTGTAAAAAGAGTGTTTTTGATATGGTGTATATTCGGGAGGGGGTGAATGTTTGCACACTTCTGCAAAGTCAGGAACAGTAATTTGTTCCAATACAGATTTTCGAATTTCGATATTGTACAATTTATTTGCAAATAGGTTCGCGTCATAGAATGCCTTTTTTGAAGGTAACTCCTCAAGTAATTCTTGGTATTGGAATGGTTCACAATTATTGGATGCTAAAAGGTCCTGCAAATATTCACAAGTACCAACAGTTTTCAAACCAGCTGAAGCTCCATGAAGTCTTCAACACTTACAAGTTTAGCAAAAGTACGTGCTGGGTTCGTTGTAGTCTGCTGCATAATGTTTTTCTGTCTTTGATGTTGCTTTGCTTATTTTACTTGGTTGAAAAGCACGGCAGTTAAGTCATCAGGGACATAATTTAATTCAAGTTGGATATACACTGTAGCAGTGCAGCTATATATTTACAAAAACCACCTTTTCCTATTGTACATGAGCAACTTGCATGAGATATTTTACCAGTGTCCTGGCGTAGATGAACATAAACTACGTAGCGTGCATTTTTGATGCAGACATTTACAACTCTTTATTAGTTATTTCAACAGGAAAAATGTTTCTGTGCATTTCTTAGCACTGGCCTTAACTACAACCTGGGTAACCATTTCATCTTTGAACAATTCATAGCCATACTGTTTAATTATGCTTGTGAGCATTTCGCGGTTTTCCAAGTTTTTTTTCAGTCGTCAGTTATCAAATGTTTTTTTAGTAATGCATGGGTGAATGGGGAAATACCGTGATGCTTCTTGTCCAGTGTATCCCTTCCTCTATACTTATGAGCGACAAAGCAAACAGCTAAAATCTTTCAAAAATCTACTTAAAACAAGCGAGGTTGCTTTAAATAAGACTTCCGTAAATATGAACAGCAGTGAATAGTACTGAAAAGTACTTTTTTAATCTTTGAAAACGTTAATTAAAGAATGAGTCTCATAGTAATGCATTGCGCGCTTAATGTTTATGTTGACATGGATTAATTACAGGTCATAGTTCACCAGCTCCCCTTTTGTTCTTTGTAAATTTGCTGACATTTGCATCCACTGCGTTCGTGTTTATGCACTCTATTGCTATAAAATTATTAGGTTTTTTGGAAGAAAATATTAAATATTTTTCAATATGTCCTCATCAGACACTGATGAGGAATTAAATGTATCACAACACGACGTTGAAGACGATCTTAATGCGTACCAGATTGGAAAGTTTGTAGTGCGCGGGCGAGAAATTGCCCGCGCAGTTTTGATGTCTGATATATATTTTGTATTAAATTTCGTCAATCTCGCCCGCGCATTTTACAAACAAATCGCCAGCGCAGTTTTGATGTCATTGCTGCCGAGCGCCAGCGAGGCAGCACACTATTCTTGACGTTACACGAAGTTCTTGCTTTTTCGTGTCCAGTTCCCCGGCCGAGTTATATTTAGTCGAAATCTCGATTTGTGCAGTGGAGATGTCAGCAATTCCGGGGGAAAATTAAGTATTCAGGTTGGTTTTTAAAATGAGGGGGTTGGCCCGGAAAATTAAGTATTCAAGTTGGTTTTTAAGATGAGGGGGGTGGTCAACAAAATTCGGAAATTTGATCAACAAAAGCCGGTAAAAACTCGGAAATTTGATCAAATCTCGATTCAAATTGAAAGCTGAAGAAATATTACTAAAATTGTAAGCTCAAGAAATATTACAAACGTGTCAGCTATAGCCTCAACAAGAAATATTACAAACGCCTCAGCTATAGACACAAAGTCCGACTTCAAATGGCAACGAGTGTTAGTGTGTATATTCATGAACTCATGTTGTTCTGCTCAATTAATTCTTTTATAAAATGTTAGCTATAGACCCCAAAGTAAGCAATATTACTATATTGTCACCTATTACTATTGTGTCACCTATAGACCCAACGAGTGTTTGTGTGTATACTGATATGCTCTTCAAATGGCAACGAGTGTTAGTGTGTATATTCACATACTCATGTTGTTCTGCTCAATTAATTCTTTTATAAAATGTTAGCTATAGACCCCAAAGTAAGCAATATTACTATATTGTCACCTATTACTATAATACTATTGAGTCACCTATAGACCCAACGAGTGTTTGTGTGTATACTGATATGCTCATGTTATTCTGCCCAATTAATTCTTTTGTAAAATGTTAGCTATACAGACTGCAAAGTAAGCAATATTACAAACGTGCCACCTTTAGACCCTAAAATCTGACTTCAAATGGTGACAAATGTGTATGATTTTGGTGTAAAACTGTGCACCAAATTTCATTTTGGTAAGGTCATTTTTGATAGTTAATACACTTATCCCTGAATTTCAATCTCCAAAGTCTGATTTCAAATGTGGATTACTTTGATTAAAATTTCAGTCTACGATTACAAAAAAATATGTCCACATGCACATTTTCCTAGGGCTAGAATGTATTGACAATGTCAATTGAAAATTTTCAGTCCATGATTACAGAAAAATATGTCCACATGCACATTTTACTAGGGTTAGGATGTATTGGCAATGTCAATTGAAAATTACTGAATAAAGATGACACAATCAAGATGAGAAATTTTAGCAGAATAAACACAAATTCGCCCCGGCTATGTAAGTCTATTTTTTAAAAGACATCTATTTGCTTTCTTAAATTAAAGATTTTGCACTGCAATGCATTATTCGGAAACTGTACAGCTCCCATTTTAATTGTGCTATCAAAGCACTATCTGGAGGACTCAGAGTTGTTAGGGTAGGGATTAAATATTCAAGTTCTGTGCGATTAATTTCTTTTAGAAAGTGTCAGCTGTAGACCCCAAAGTAAAAATATTACAAGCATATCAGCTATAGAACCGTCCATGTATTCATGTTCTGCCCAATTAATTTTTTTTCTAAAATGTCAGTTGTAGACCCCAAAGTAAGAAATGCTACAAACACATCAGCTATAGAACCATTCATATATTCATGTTCTGCCCAATTAATTTCTTTTAAAAAATCAACCTGATGTCAGCAGAGCCCCTTAGCATACATGTAATTGGAAATGCCTTACATAAAAATATTAAATGATTCCACTCTTGAAATATTTTATAATGACTTTTTATTTATGAAATATAAACATTTTCCCCATGACAGTTGCCCAAAATCACACTTGTTGCAACAAGTACATAATTTACTCAACTTTGCAAACATTTAATGAATAAAAGTATTGACTTCAAATACTTTTTAAAGTAACGTTAACTTTTTATTTGCAAAAAATAAACCATTTTCCATGTTGAGAAAAAATTATTGTGACAACATGAGTGGAAATTGGAAAAATGAGTTCTTCCAAATTCTACTAGTAATGGTACAACTGTATATCAACACAGAAAAAATATTTTATAGTCTTTACAATATAGCACAAAGCTACATCATTAAAATAAAACTTAGAAAAGAGCAGCAATAGGTTCCTATGTTGACATTTGAGTTATTTGAACATGGTTCTAAGTCAAAATTGAAGAGTGAAATTTTGCTGTATTATAAAACTAAAAAGACACTACATGTTTTAAATCTACCAAATGGATGGAATTCAGTTTATCATAATTTATGCAATGGGATGGAATCTTCAAAGCACAGTATGGTTAAATCACTATACTTCTTTTTTTTTTCTTTTTTTTTTAAATCGTTTATTGAATCCAAACTTGCAGCAATCGCTGAATTACAGTGGATATTTTACAAAGGCCTAAAATTACAAGTAAACTTATATAAGACTATACAAATAATTTGATGTAAGATTAGTATTGGCTTGCACTAGCTATCATAAAAGTGTTTTTAAAACGGTTCGTTTTGCACTTTGGCAATCTAAAAAAACGTTTATTCCTTAAATTATATTGGTATTCAACGTTAACAGGTGGCAGGAGCGAGTGTAGCTTGTGGTTCGGATCCTCAACAATGTTCTTAAAAGTTTTTCTGCACAATAAATCCCGTCTATTGTGCAAGTTCTGTAGTCCAGATTTCACTAGAGCTTCTTGATAAGATAGGTTTGGGTAAATTATCTTTAATGTGCGTCGCTGGATCCTCTCGATATCGTTACTCAGATAAGATGGCAAACTGTAATGAAATACGGGGGAGGCATATTCCAAAATAGGGCGGACACAAGTACAAAAGAACAGAATCATTTCCTTTTCGGAAACTCTTGCACGTTTCAATTGCCGTAGAAAGTACAATCGTTTGGATGATTTCTTCAAATTACAACTGATTCGACATGGTCATTCCATTTAAGGTCACTACGGATAATTAATCCCAATATTTTGGCAGAAAAGGTTAGTTCGATTTCCTTATTATTTATTACCACGGGTAAAATATCCGGTCTTTCAAGCTTAGCGAAGCACACGCGCATTTCTTTGCATTTATCCTCATTTAGGATAAATTTAAGGTTGATTGACTGATCCTGTATCTTGTTGGTTGCTAACTGCATCTTACTGGTATCTCCTTTGGGGACTTCTTCTGCAATTGTGGTATCATCTACAAATTTCCAAAGATCAACTCCATTGGCATTAAGATCGTTAATCATCAGGATATACAGCCAGAGCCCGAGTTTCGTTCCCTGCGGTACCCCCTGCTGGAACAGCAGCCCATTCGGAATAGCAATCTGACGCTAACTTGACTCTTTGCTGACGATTGGTCAGGAAGTCTGAGACCCAATTTATAATTTCAGGTGGAATATCAAGAGTGTAAAGTTTTGTAACAAGAATATGGTGATCGATGAGATCGAACGCCTTCTTGTAATCAAACATGACAACTCTAACTAGAGCACCGCTGCCATCGGTTGCCTTTGCAAGATTGTGAACTAGACCAATAAGGGATTGGGTGGTCGAAGACTTTGGTATTACACCACACTGACGAGAATCGACTATTTGAAGAATTGCAGGCTTAATAAAACGGTCCACGACAAATTCTTCAGCTAGTTTAGAAATGACTGGGGTCAGTGAGATTGGTCTCAGATGTTTACTGATATCTTGTACAGGTTTCTGCTTCGGGATGGGGGATACGTCAGCCATCTTCCAAGACGAAGGTAGTTTGTTCTCATAATAGGAGGAGTTGAGAATTTCAGATATCGGTTCCGCGAGGGCACAGGCATTCTCTTTCAGGAGCCAACCAGGGATAGAATCAGGCCCAGGTGCTTTCGACGACTTTATACTGGCTAATTTCGTGAAAACGTGGGACTCAGTTATGACAAGAGCAGATGACATACTTTCGGAATTACAAGTAGTTATCGGCAGGGGTGTGGTTGAACATAGGGGTTGGAAATGCTCCATTGGTGATAAGAAAGTTTGATTTATTGTGTTTGCCAGATCAGGTAGAGACTGAGACTGTGAGTTAGGTTCCCTACTTGGGGCTATCAAATGACTGAAGGTACTTGCACTACTGACCGGATTCATACCACACAAAGCTTTGATTGATTTCCACCACTGTTTGGGATGAGATGATTTAAGTTGCTTAACTTTTGACTCGTAAAACTTGGAACGGCATTTTTTACGTTCTCGATTGACAGCATTTCGCAGGTGATTGAATCGGTGCTTATTTCCAGTGGCAAGGGCTAACTGCCGTTTGTGGATCAAAGATTTCAAATGATGATTCATCCATGGAGGCTCGTTATTACATATCCTGGACTTTTTATCTGGAAGGAGAATATCCATTCCCGTGCTGATGACTGATTGAAAGTAATTCAACTTTTCTTCACAAGTTTGGAGCTGATTTAAGATGGACCAGTCGAAATCGTTGATAAATGCACCCATGGCAGCCCTTCGACTAGGTCGTAAGTCTCTCGATTGTCTTATTCTCTTGTTTGTTTGATGATCGGTCCGTAACTTAGGTTCTATAAGCACCGTGAAATGGTCTGAGAGGCCAAATGGTGGTAGTCTCACGGGGGATTGGTAGTACTGTTCCAAGTTGGTCAAAATGAGATCTAAGGTCTGATTTCCTCTTGTGTTAAACTGAATCAATTGTTTTAAACGAAACTGATTCCTAATTCTACTGATATCGAGATTGTTAAAATCACCAAGAATCATAAAGCCACAATTCAAGTATGTAGATTCTATAGAGGCGAGCTGTTCAAGTAAATAGTTGATCATTGTTTCTGCATGGGCGGAAGGCGGGTGATAAATACTGCCAACAATAATGCAGGACAGGCCCCTAGGGAGGCGATGTGGCCGAGTTTTCACCCACAAAACTTCTAATAATGGATGGTGATACTGATTAAGTACTTCGTAAGGAATCTTGGCATTGATGTACAAACAAACTCCGCCGTGTTGACCAATAACACGGTCTTTACGTGCGATGTTGTAACCCGGAATTTGAATTGCATTATCGCCCACGGAATCACTCAACCATGTCTCGGTGAAACAAGCGAAATCAACATTCGCTTCCAATACACAGTGGCGTATTTCGTCAATTTTTGGTGCTAAAGACATTGTATTCGATAAAATAAATCCAGGTACAAATTCAGGACGAAGTTCGGTAGAAATTTGCCGTTCGATTCGGTTCTTTGTGGCATCTGTCGACAATTCGCCAGAATCATTAGTGTCGTTGTTGTCACATGAGATGTAAATTAGATTCGGATTTCTTGCAAGTCTACGCGGTTGTAAATTGTTTGATATTGACGACGAATAGGCTTTATACTGATTGTACGAGTAATGATTCTTTCCAAATCCAGTTAGAGTTGTAATTAACCTTTGCTTGTGAATGCCAGCCCTACATCCACGAAAAGACTTGTTAAGGCCAAGGTCCTTTAGTATCTGCCATGTTGAATGATCAAGCCGACCGATTGAGGATATTGAGGAAATAATCGAAGATAAAGTAGTTCTTGAATAGATTCTCGAGAATATTCTCGTTGCCATACTTTGTGCTTCACGAAATACGTTATTAATCACGATAAATGTGACGTATAGTTGAGTAAAATCGTTAAGATATACTAAAATTTACGGAGCAAAATACTAGACGTGCAGCCAGTCAGGCGCATATAATCTCTTTTCAACCTTCATCGTGGATGCCAGGAGCATTCTATCCCAAGCTTACCCTAACAAGTTACCCTAACAAGCTATTAGACAATAATGATGGCCATCAATGAAGACTACATGTTAAATAAATTTGGAACATCTACATGTTGCACAAAAAATCAGACAATGGACTATCATAAACTGCCTAGAACTAATATTGCTGGAAAGAACTTATCTAACATCTTGAAGGACATATTTCCTTCATGACGTCTTGAAGACTGAAATAATAGTATGACTTCTATTCATGTTTAATGACAGTTTAGAATTATTATCGGCACCAAGAATCACATGACATTACACAAAGTAATGTAATTCACAGTGCACTATATAGCACGTTGTAATTTCAACTATATTAAACAAATTAAATTCATTCATACAGTGTGTGACTGTGTGTAAAATTATGTTAAAAGATTAGTATAATCAAGGCGTAGATCGTACGGCAGCGCTTTCCTTGCGATAGTAACTTCTAGTATATATAGTGTATTAAATTTCGTCAATCTCGCCCGCGCATTTTACAAACAAATCGCCAGCGCAGTTTTGATGTCATATATATATATATTGTATTAAATTTCGTCAATCTCGCCCGCGCATTTTACAAACTTTCCAATCTGGAATGCGTACGGATCGCCAGTTCACACGACTGAAGCAGCAGTCAATGCGTTGCCTGTATTGCCAGCGCCGATTCATACCAGAACTCAGGTGTTGTTTAGAGTAAAGTTATTTGTTGCTTTTATAATTGTGGTGTTCGGTTTCATATAATGAAATTCGTTTCTTTGGGCCATCCACGCTTTGGGAGCGAAGCCATGACCCGCAATTGTATAAATCAGCTTTTATTTCCGTATAACACAACAAAAGTTTAACAAAATAACTCTCAATAGTTGAGGTGCCGAATTAGCAGTACGATAATTGAATCAACAGAAGGAACATAGCGTCAAGATGCTGCAAATAAGAACAGATTTTCTCGCAATCTTTTTGCTTACACATTCGCCATTTTCCGTGCACGCAATGCATTACTTAAGATATGAACGGTCAGTATTTCCAACAGCAATTGTTTTTATTTTTCGCGCTGAATAAAATCAATATTTTGGTTTATGAAGAGAACATTTGATCAAACATGTGTTGTTTCGAGACGGTCAAGTGCGCGGCAAGCATTTTCATTTGTCTATCGAGCTGCTGAAATTAAACCAATCGTTAAAATTTTTAGCAAAACATGAAATCACAACGTGTTCCTCACCTCGAAAATAGTTTAATGGAGCACTCACCTTTATATTGTGGAATTTGTTTCTGACAACTGCGAATTGAACTCCCTCCTCGCTTCAGCGACTCCGCATATTATGTTTAAAATTTCAACAACATTCGTTTGTAGAAGCCAAAGACGCAGTAGAAATATTAAACAAGCCATGCTTATTCAGTAAAAACTTTAATTAAAGCAAAAGGGATAAAACCTTTTTCGCAATTCCTATGTGATTGCGACCTTCCTTCGTGGGAAAATTATAAGCGCTATGTTGAGAGTATAAGCTGTCGTGTAACTAAACTGCCATGATGCTTTGCCATTCCGCAATTGGCCCATTAAATAATTGGCTCATTGTTAGTCTTTATAATCATTCATATTTTTAAGATGTTCAGCGGCTTCTGCCTAGTTTTTATGTATCTATACATTTGATGAAATTGCAGCCGAAACTTTAGGCCTGTTGCTTTTTGACAGCTGCTTGGAATATTAAAATATACAGCTGATTTAATAAAGGTTGTCCTTGCAAGAGCGCAAACTGTAAACTATTATCAGCTTGCAAGGCATGACGGATTATTGCTTATTTTCAGCTTGGTGAGGAACAGTATCGAGGTACATAGGAAACCTAAGAAGGCAAGGGTACTTGTGGCAAAGGTATAATTCTCTGGGTATCAGTGCCTAAATAAGCAATAATCCATCATTCTTTGCGCCAAATAGCTGTGTTTGAATAGATTTTAAAATTGAATTTTGTTGCCATAGAAACATTGGGAAGAATGACATAAGCAAACGTAGCAATTTGACGCTGGGAAGATGCATTGCTCATAAAGTATAATACATAACGAACGCCGTTCTGTTGTTTATTTTAAATGTTTTTTCCACATTCGGTGAAACATTTTTAAATTCTGTCGTCATAATGAGTACAACTTGGAAGAAAGTTGGGCATTTTTAATAGGGTTGAATTTTTAATGGAGTTGAGCCTTGTTTCCATTTATTGGTGAATGTTGTGGATATATCAAAGTGATTGATGTCAGTGATAGAATTGCCCTCCGATCTACACTAAATATGACTAATAATACCAACAAAAGAAAAAGTCGATCTATACGACACACATCATATCAGTTACTACAAAATAGAAACTATGATTGTGTTGTTCATGTCTCAGTAGATACGTAGTTCTTTATTAATTTTAGCCAGCAGGTTACTAAAATGAATACGTTTTAATAATTAGTAAAACATATGTAAGTAGGAAAGTTTAAAATTGTAAAAGTTATTGATCTATGGCAAGGGCCAGACACATAAAATTACAACGCTAGTACTGTAAGTTATTGGAATTACGGGAAGTTAAACATTGTCATCAATAATCCTTTTGGGTTTCAGCTACAAGCACGGATCACGACGTGCAGATCAGTTGCGTCAGCAACAGCGAGACTTGAACCAATTTCTAGCAAAAGTAAAAAGTAATTATCCACAATCTTTATTGCATTTAAATATTTGTACGGAGCAGAAAAACAGTATCAAGTTAATCGGAGTGGAGTCAACGTAAGCTCACATCTATGTAATCACAAAAATGTTGTCGTTTTTCGGAGTTACCATTGTTATGTGTTTTATCAAAATCCTCAGTGGTTGCCGCAATTAAAGATATTTTAATTAAAGGTTGTGAGAATATTTCCATTTTCACTAATATTTGTTTCATCGAGAAATTCATGTTTTTGTGGCACCAAGAATTATTAAGTTACGTATATAATTTTATTTCTTGTTTTTGTATACGTATTGCACAATTGTAAACTGTTCTTTTCTGTTTACAAGCCAGTGGCGAAACCAGCCTGACATTTGGTCATGCAAATGCAAATTTTTCAGTGTTCATAAACCGTATAAAGAATCAATTTCTAAAGAAATATTAATGATCATGTTTAAATTTACATAGCATGACCAAATTCTCGGGCTGGCTTCGCTACTGGTACAAGCTAAGTAGAAATACATATATCACACTTTCCAGTAAAGGTTCTCTCCATCACATTTGTAACGCAAGGGGCATCCAAAATTAACTGCTCCAAATGAAGTGTTGAATGCAGCTGTTCCATGCTAGAAGTGTTGTAACAGCCTCGCCTCTTAGGAGGATTCTAAATCATGGTCTTACCCAATGGGTTTTTTTTGGCCACGCCTCTGTAACTAGTGCAATAACAAGTGGATAAGTTTTAAAATTATTACATGGTTGTTGTTTCATAAACAATTTCAAATTTTTCATGCGAGAACATGAGTACATAAAGGTAACACGTGTTGATGTTTGCTGTGACCCCTCACTAAGCACGAGAAAAAGAAATTAATGTTATTAAATTTAAACAAGTTTAATTTTCCATATTGCTCTTGCAAAAAATAGCAAAGCCTGGACGATACGGCCCAATAGATCAGCGCTATTCTATTTACGAACACAACGTACAGCTTTGCGATTATTTTATTTTAAGTATAGCGAGTTTCTATCCTAGGATACTGGGATTAACGCGTGTCCTTCTCTTTCGTTTTCTTCTAGCTAACTCCTTAGGTGTCAAACTCATCAAAAGATTCAGTCGTTTTGAATTAGATAAATATATCAACTTGCTATATTACCCAACACATATTGCACTTTATCATTGAAATATGATACCTGTATAAAGTGTCTACTAGGCAGTTCCGTTTCTCTGTTGTTGCGCAAGAGTGGTACTTCAACATAAATGTTCCCATGTTATTTTCGTGCTTCTGTATATCAGTTCTCATGCACAATTTTATACGGCATTGTCTTCACCTATGGTCTGAACCCCTTGTCGTAAAAATTCAGAAAAATATGTGTGTGCGCGGCATTACAGTAACACTGTGTTAGTATGGCAACTACAAAGTCACTTCCGCAGTGGCCCACCAATTGTTATGCGCAGAAAATATGCGCACTTGCCAGTCACCTACCTTTGAAAATAGGATAAATAATTGTAAACCTAGGTGAAAAGACCTCCTGAATTGTGAAACATGACATTTAAGTTAATTTGATCAGGAAGCTTAACTTAATTATTTGATTAGGAAGCATAAAAGCTAAATGACTGGCAGTCAGTCCTTCGATGCAAGTATTCTTTGTTTGTCTTTCCGCAATTATCCCAAGCGGCGCGCCAGTGTAATCGTATAGACGACCACACTGTCCTAGTGTTAAGCATACGTGATGCATATGCCCTTTGGCAATGATCGTGCTCTCAGTAATATGCCAATCGTCGATGAAATTTTTGGCATAAAAATTATTGGCGGTTTCAAATAAGTTTCAGCGCATGCTCAGAATTATTAACTATATATGTCCTTAAAAACGTTTTTCGTCAATTCCTGTCTTCTATCGTATCGTATAGTATTTAGTGCTTCTTTGTAGTGCTGATAGGGGAAACTATTCAAAATGCTGGTTTGTGAAGCTTTTCAAATGTATATAGTTTCGGTAATGAGTCATGAAATGGGCGTTCCTTTGGTTTTTGCACTACGTCCGCTTCTTTTGAAACTGATAGTAGGGTGCCTTTTCGATATGGGCAGTTTAAAATATCTGATATTAAAACCCAGACAAAACCCAAATTAATCAATCAATCAATCAATCAATCAATCAATCAATCAATATGGAGTGCAGTACTTAATCTTTAATAGCCCACGAAAATAGTTCAGCAGCTGGTGCTACGCACTCGCGGTATAATGAACATTCGGGAATTACGCGTGGGATTTTTCATTAATACCTCTGGGACCGTGTTTTCCTAATGCACCCTGTGATATTTAGATGGGAGATGCATAAATTCTACGGTTGAATGAGGTGTTTCAATTAAACAAAATTAACGCATTTCGTAACTTGTAGTTCATATACATGTAGTCCCCCATTATTAATTTCTATTGTTTACTCGATTCTGATTGATTAAAACTGTGCTAATTTATCATTAATCGACACAGTGTGCCGATTAAAAATTAATTAGAACGGAAACGAGCCCACTCAACTTATGACTCTCGAGACTTTCAGTAAAATGCTTTTGTGATACAATTTGTCAACATTTCAGCGTTTTTATTTTGTGAAATACGCAAAATCAGCAGATTGTCTTGACAAAAAAATTTTATAGTGGCTAATTACTTTCAGCGTATGAATGTATCATAAATGTGTCAGATAACGTTTGCTTAAAAACGAAAATGACAAATCTGAAAATATTTACCACGAAAGTTTGCAATGTTTATCGATAATAGCTAACAATCATGCATGAATGAAAACAGTTCAGTATTAAAATATTTAGAATAAAAGGATATTTAATGATAGAAAATTACACTTGTCCTCGTCGTATCAATGAAAAATTCCACTCCCGCTATCATAAACATTTCGCCAAACACGCATGCAATTTTTCATTAATGCTTCTCGGACCGTGTAATTCCCTATACTAATATTACGTGATTGTTTGATTGGTGAAAATGCCACAAATCTTTCCTCTTAATAAGTTCGCAAAAATGAACTCCGTTTCTACACTACACTGTCAGCTGCTATGATGCGATAATCTCTCACCGCCAGTGAAAAATATTGTGTATCCGAGTAATCAAAACTTCCATGGGCTAATGTTAAGCTGAAAAACACGCAAGTCTATTTACTACACGTACAGCTAAATCCAGTGGCGGATCTAGCGTAAGTCAAAATAAATTACCACAGCTCATTCTAGGATATATTTACATGTTAAAATACCTTCAAAGCAACTTCATTGGTTAGATTTTATTCTTTTGAAATTCATAACCTATGACATTGTTATAAAGTTATTTTGAATTTAAAATTGAGCTGCTATAATTTATTTTGACTTACCCTGGATCCGCCACTGGCTAAATCTTTGAACTCACAATTATATAAGTCTTTTTCTTAGTATTAATGAATGATGCACCTGTGCGTTTTTGTTATTACCAAATTACACAACATGTTCCCAACTTACTGTGATTATTAGGGCCATAATACATAATCATATTATTACAATTATGCAGCTAATCCAATTCAACTTGTTATCATTTGAATATTAAGACTGTTGATACAAACGTTTTTAATAAATTTTTGTTGCCCACGAAACCGAGATAGGTTTGATGTGCTCAGGATGAAAATAAGTCGATACTTAGCATAATAATTACAAGATTTAATTTCAACAATTTGAAGTGCTTCTCGCTGGTGCTTTGCATTTTTTGAAGATCATTATTAATTCTCTGGTGGGTTTCATCACGTTTTTCTTACTTTTAATAAAGACTTAACGTTAAGTGTGTTTAAGTTTCTTGACAGATGCCTCAAGCTGTAAAATGTGTTTTCAAGAGTTTTCAACTAATTGACATTTGTTGTCAAGGAGACCAGGATAAAGAACAATACGGCAGACATTAATAACGTACGTTGATTCATGTTTAGAAGGAAAATCATATCACAACCGAATGGGAAGATCCGTTTAAAATGGGTGACACATCGATAATAATATTCATATTCAACTTGGTGCTTTTGTTTGTTGTGAATGTGTTTTTCACATTCGTTGGAATAATTTTAAATTCTGTCGTCATATTGAGTCTTTGGAATTCCCAACTCCGAAGAAAACTATGTTACTTTATGATTTTCATTCTCGCGTGTTTTGACCTCGCTGTTGTTGCTATTGTTCATCCGTTGATCATTCTTAGAATTATTTTTGTTTGGGTGTCAAAGGATCTCAACTGGAATAATTATTATACTCTTTTGTCGGTGTTTCCTGCAACTGCGTATTTCACAATGACTCTGGAGAGATATCTCGCTTTGGTGTATCCGTTTATTCACGAAAAAAGCGTCACGAAATCGAGGTTAATAACTGCATTCGTGATATTTCAGTTACCGTTTGGTATACTACATATAGTGGAGCTGAAGGGTTCAAACATAGCATTTCTCATTTCCACTGCACTATTTGCAGTTGTTCTTCTAGCGACAACTATTCTGAATTTTAAACTATATTACGTTGTTAGAACTCTAAGACGACGTGGGGTTGTAACTCTAGGAAGCTTTGATGGATCAAACTCTGAGCAAAGAAATGTCGACATAAAAATATTTAAAGGGACATCAGCCAGTTTGGAAAAAATTTCAACATGTTTGTTGGCGGTACTGTGTTTGTTCATCTGTAATGTTGCGTCAATTGTCAACGCTGGATTTCAAATTGCTGAACTGCAGCTGCACGACGAAGATATATTTATTATTGATCTTTGGGCAGAAACATTCTTCGCAGTAAATTCCAGTTTAAACTGCTTGATATTTTTCTACAAGAACAGTATTTTGCGACGTCATGGGCAGATGTTTTTAAAAACATTTTTTCTGCGGGAACCCGCAACTCCTTAATAATAAAATCTCTTAAATATATTAGGGTTGTAGCTCTTTATCAAGTTTGGCCAAGAGCGCACCAAAATTCATGCTATTGTACTCGTTAAGGGCCCAACATTGATATTTATCGAGGCATTTATCAATAACCAAGAATGAGAAAGGTAGCTATCACATCTTTTGTATCGAGCTGAACATGAGTTTTGCAGTTCGATACTTCTTTCCATATTTCATGTAATGTCATTTTTTAAGTTTAGCAAGAATTTTCCTTGATTACAACCTGAATACGAAACCGCTAAATGCTAAATTGTTCACTTTCGAAGTCATGAAAAATTGAAAATTACGCAACGTGAGCTAGCTTAGTGAATGAAAAAAAACAATGCTTATTATATCGTTATATGTGTTTTACCGTAAACTAAAGCACTCGTATTTTTACATATATTTTCACTAGTGAAGATATTAAAAAAATGTAACGCGTGAAAACGCGTGTGTTTTCCAGCGGGATTTATATGTCAGTCCCTGTTATCTTGTTCCGACTTCTGACGATATATTAATGAAAAGAACATAATTATGAACATTATTTTCTCGTGTTGAAAACAATATTTTACGAACGACAGCAGCGACTGAGTTTCACCACTCGAAAATAATATTCATACCTTCGCTCTACAGTGTAATATCCTATATATACATGTCGTTTCCTTGTTTTAGCTGCCGAAACGAGGCAACCAAACCACGTAAGGTAGCGTCCATTTCAGACGGCGCACTTAATCTATCATATTCCCAATCCAATTCATGAATTAGGCACAGCAGAAGAGGGGCGTTTAAATCAATCAGTTCAGTATGACGCATTATGCGACGTTGCAGGACATCGAATCATACGTCGACGTCCCTTGCACCACGAATTATGTATGCATACAGCGTCATGTGCCAGACCTCCCTCGCACGACATTCTTCATCTGTTTATTAAATTTTATTATGGATCCGAATCGTGAGTATCCCCACTCCATTGATAACACATATTTCATTAGTAAATCCGCCTGATTTACGCGGCCGTTCTTGTGATGCTCCAGCATAACACCTAATATATACAAAGTACGCCGACTAGTAACTAATTATCTGGAGTATAATCATTTTGGACAATTTCCTATTTAATTTATGATGCAAATTTGATTTGGCGAAAGGGAAAATCGTATTCGCATTTATAATCAAATCGAAAGCTGATATAACCAAAGAGAAAATCTTAAAATAGGGCTTACTTTTGTTCGTCGTGCTCAATGCTTCTTATCTGTCTTTTCAGTCGCTTGTCTCACGTTTCGACCGTTTGTTTACAAGCCTGAATAAGAAAATATTGTCCGTCTAATGTTGCAGCATGCAACTGAACAAATATATGTGAACAGCATGAGCAAAGGTATAGAGAACTATGTTACTGTAAAGATTTGAACGGTAGTGAAGAAGGAAAAAGAAAAGTAATATAGTTAACGAATAAGGAAAGGAAATATATATGGGGAATGGACGGAAAGTTGTTTTAAAAATTATGTAAAAGTTATATAATTATGTCATGAATTAGTGCTAGACACAATCTTTTTAGAAATAAATGTGTTATCGTGAGGAACGTAGAAAACTGATAGCTTGGACCAAACGGCCTTTGAACACAATTTATTTATATGCATAACTAATGTGTATTATTTGAAAGATCGAAGGTCGTTTGATACGATATGATATAACATTGCAATGTCAATGTAATAATATGTCAATAATAACAAAACCTGAAAATGTATTTGTCATTTTATTAAATTTATTTTAAGGCTGTTCTCTACTAGATGGAATTTTGGGCGCGGAAAGGAATTTTTAACGGCTGTTTCTGCGTGACAGCTCACAAACACTCCGCTCCACGCACAAAATTGCGCTCAGTGGAGAACAGCGTTTAGATTTAAACATCTAAGATCACGGAATGTTGTGTTGATGAAGTTTCATAAAAAGGAGTTTATTTCTTTGTTCTTCGATGGCTTTTATTTGCAAATATAATCTTTCTTCTTGTTCAAGAGACTTAATATAAACAATTGCTGATTTAATAATTTCTAACTTAGATATTTTCTTCTTGTTTGCGATGTCGGGAATGCAATGTTGAAGATTCAAAAATTTTTCATTTAGTGTGCTTCTGCGTAATCTTTCAGCTAAATTCCGTTGTTGTGTTGGGTCCGATTTGCCAAGTTCGGTTTCAACAAGGGAGAAATATGCAAGTTTTTCAGCTGCTTCCTTTACTTTATCTTCATGTTTTGCCATCAACATGTTTGATATATCACGCGGGAATGTTCCGTCAGAAGTGTTAAGAGAACGTTCAATTTCCGATTCAGTGTCCATGTTATCATCTTTGATATCTGTTGAAAAATTATATTTCTGTTTTAAAAAGAGTGTCGTTATCTGACCAGAAATATTTTTTGACAGCTTTCGGCCAATGCATTGTGGTTTTCTACAGTCTAGTGGCCGAAAGCTCGTAAGCTAAAATTATTTGTGGTCAGAGAATGGTTCCTTTTATTATTATTTAACTTTACCTGACTGTGCTTCATCCATAAAGTTTCTTTCACTAATATTTTTGTTTGCCACCGCGTCCAATCCGTTGTTGAGACTATAACTTCCAGAGCTATTCCTTTCAAGATAGACCTTTCTAGGTTCCTTACTACCTTCCTGTTCGTGGTCTGATGTTTCCTGAGTCTCACAAAGCATTGTCTCATCTTTTGCCATATTATGATCACAAACGTGATTATGGTCGTAATTGTCATATTCTTCTAGGTTGTCAAGTCTGTTTGCACGTTTAACCTCGCTATTTAGGTTAAAGCAATCATTTTTTCCTATGAATTCAAAAACGTCTTGATCTAAAATAGATTCTAATCTTTCGACATTAGTTGATGAGAAACATGAAGGGAAGTAGATCTCCAAACCAGGAATCCGAGTTGAAAGAGAAGGAACAATTTCATCAATGGGAACAAAACCTGGCAATAATTTGGATGAGCTCCGTCTTCTTGAAGTGTTCAACGTTTCCAAATTTTCCAAAAATTCATCTACGACACTGTTTCGTTTCTGTCCTTGAGGGATCTCATCAGGGAAGTATTCAATGTTGCTTGATATTTTCATGAGAATTTTATGTTGAACACACTCAGGTAGATGAGCCTCCCTATTTTGGGAACCAATCCCCTCTTCACAAGGACACCAACAATCGTTCTCAATCTCATACCATGTGTTATCCATTAATACCCTGACATTGAAATTATATTTGCAGTAAAAGAGATGTCAGATATTAGACAAAACAATAAAAATAAAAGTAAAATAAACTAGAAGCATTTTAGGTGCGCAATATGGTCCGTATAGCGACGGAAGTGATTAGTATGCAATCTGCCATAAGAGGAATGTAATTAGTATGCAAGCCATCCAATAGCGTCGGAAGCATTTAGTATGCAAGCCACCCATATATCAGCGGAAGTAATTACTATGCAGAACCTATAGAGCCATAAATTAGTGACGTCGCAATAATGAATGAGTCGCAACCCCAACAAAATAAGTACAAAATGCAAAACGTTTATTAAAATATACAGGGTGTATAAATAAGTAATCGTATTTTTTAGTGCTCTAGAGCGCTAATATAGAGCGAACATATAGAAATAACTCTTTCACAGTTCAAAGACCATACTTCTAGCTTTTTAATGCCACCGTTTTTATCGCATTTTTTTTCACCTTTATTTGGAAATTTAGTGAGAATCTGTTGAAATTTAATTCCATTATATTTGGAGATTAAAATTTACAAATTTTAGCTTGAGTAAGTAAAATTAATGCATCTTATAAGCCACATTAATTGTTTCTCGTGACAGATAAATGATTATTGGTGGAATTTTCTTTTGTACAAAAGTGAAAATATGCGATTTCAACCGGTTATTTTCATTATATTCGTGTTTGCCTAATTTTTCTTCAAATTTCACAAAAATGGGGACAATCGAATGCTAAAAAGTCCGGTCTTTCAAAAAACAAATAAAATCAAATAAAAACAACTTTATTTAAACAAGATAAAAACTAGAGTAATTTACAAATTAAATATTTATGATATTATAATTGGAACAATCGACAGAGGAATTACAATACATACATAACACAGTTAAATAGACTTACATGCAATAATACAATACTCTCTTCTGTCTTAAGATTGCCGTGCAGGAGTCTGCGTATCATTTAGAGAATAGGTTATGAAATTCTCTTGAATTACTTAAGAGAGCTGGGTCGTACATTTGAGGCAATTCCATAGCTTTGCCCCATTATGACTTAATTAAAGTTCTTTTTCCAAAATTTGTTCGCGGTTTTGGTACAGTGTGTTCTCTAAATTTCTCAAATTATATCCTGTGCTGCACAAGTCAAACAATTCATGAAGATAAGAAGGAGTTAAACCGTCCCAAACAATGCTGCAATAATCGAAATGCGGTTGAATTAATGCTTCGCAAATTTTCAGAGCCGTGTTTGTATCTATGAACTGGCCGTCCATTTAAGTGTTCCTATAGCTGATGCAATCTTTTTAGATATACTTTCAACATGTCCGTCATGTCGTGCCCATGTAAGGTGTTTATCAGTTTGCACACCTAAAGTTTTCGCTTTTGCTAACTCTATTGATAGGTCAATCTCTATATTTATATGTTCATTATGTACAAGTAATTGTTGGCGAGACCCGACTATCATAGATTTCGTTTTAGCAACATTAAGGCTCCATCTATTTGTGATCAACCATTGATGCAAATTTTTCAATTTGGAATTAATTATCACTTGGAGCTCTGGAATAAATTTTGCTGCAATCGATATTATTTAGATACTCATACAACTGCTCAAATATCAGCTTTTCGAAAATCTTTGAAGCTACCGAAATAACTGATATTGGTCAATACTTGTCCATAACGTCTTTTTTACCCTTCTTGAAAACTGAAGTAACTCTTGCCAGTTTCCAATCATTCGGGAATATGCTTGTGAATATGATTTTATCAGAAATTTTTGTCAGCAATGGCGCAACAATTTCCGCTGCAATTTTTAAGAGCTTATACAAGGTATTTGATCTATACCTGCTGCTTTCCCTATATTTAGTGCTTTTAATATTTTTAAACTGCATTTATACTGAGAGTATTTGTTGAAAATGTAGTTTCAGCTGGTACAACATATCAGGGGCGTCGGAAGATGGATAATTGATGAGGGGGCCAATATTCATGTATTCGTGTTCACAGACTCTAAAGACAGTTGACTTTAAAATTTAAATTACGATTTCAAAAGAAATTAATTGTGCAGAACACGAATATATGAATATTGGCCCCTCCAATTATCGGTCTTTCGGTGCCCTTGCAGCATATACATTTGGTTCTACATGCAATAGATATATGTATATCAAATGCTAATCTTTCGCCCACGCTAGCAAAATGATTATATCTTTGGGTTTATTTATTTAATGTCGCTTTCGTATTAGAAATACTTTTGTGGCTGGAAACATTAATTTCGAGAGTTTAATTCATTGACTAGTTTCCATGTTGTTAATGTTTAATTATTTGTACTATTTCGTAAACATTTATGTTGCTGCCAAATTACCGTATCACCAGTCCGTTTATAGCTTTATTTTTTCAAAAAGTCCTGCTTGCGCATCATATTTTTCTTTAACTCATTTGTTATCCAGTGAGATTTCTTTTTCCCAACTCTTTTAGTTCTCAGTGGTACATGCTTATCAATGCAATTGATCAGCATGCTTTTTATGTTGCCCACATTTCATTTGGATCATTGCTAAAGTTCACGTCCGGCCATATTTATTGTTCTTAGTCTCTTATATAATTTTCTCTTTTAATTTTTTTCATATTTCTTATCTGAGCAAGACGCGAATCTGTAATGTACTAACACATGATCGTTTATGGACAGTTCTATTATCCCTGCTGCATTAGTGATCTTTGATGGGGAATTTGTAAAACAAAGGTCAATTACCATAGACGAGTAAGGTGTCGTTTTAGTAGGTCCTGTAATAAGCTGCTTCATCCCAAAAATTAGAAACATTTACGGAAGTTACACCAGGCATATAGGATCCACATTTATGTCGCTTAGCAGAATATATTAGTCATAACTTGTCATGTCTATTTTCTTTATTGTATTCTCAAAATAATCAAAATGGCACGTTGACGAATCAGGAGGCCTATACCGGGTACTTATTAGTAATGGACTACTCCGAGGTTTGTTAATTTCAATACTAAGGTATTCTAATTCTTTAGAGCTTAAATCTTCACAAATTGTGTGGTTCAGATTGCATTTTACACTGATACAAACACCCCCTCCATATCGCCCATTTGTTTTTCTATCATTCCTTACTATCTCATAGTCCAGTAAATAAACCTCGTTATCGTTTATTGTACTATAAAGTTTTGTCTCATTAATTGAAATAGCATCAATAGCGAAATCGTTAATGAAAACTGGAAATTCATCAATGTGCGCTAAAAGGTTATTGATGTTTAGTGAGGTCATCACAAAACCTTTACCAAACGGTTTATAATTAATATCAAAACACTTAAGATTTTCACCGAGTAGCACATGCAGGTTCAGACTCTCGCCCAGCTATTTCTTCTTCATTAAAATTTATTGTAAATTTGTTGTATAGTAGACAATGAACGCAATAGGGCACCCAAATGTTCGATTACCTTTTTTATACACGTTTTATTTTAGAACAAAGACATAACAATACATGTCTTAAATAAAATATGTTTTTAAAACATAATATTTCTGTTCAGTTCAGTATAAATATTGTAAAAATTCGGCGCAAACTGGTCTTTAACATCACATGCGTGGCTACGAAGATTCTGGCGCTCACTGGAAATATTGGCACGACTTCTCGTTGGCACAGCAACAGAACAATCGTTCCTTGTTACAGCCATTCATTTGATTCTTTTAATGGCTGTTTGTGATAGCAATTTGGTTTCTCGGTTTAATTTTGATCAGCCCACATCCACAGGGAATACGGGTTCTCACGATTGGCGCACGTAAAGTAATGTTGTTCGTAGCTTTCTTTCTGCAGTCCACTGAACAACTCAAAACTTTGCAGGTATTCTATGCAAATTGCAAGTGAGATGTTTGAAATTGGTCGCTAGACAAATTCGTGCATGATAGTGGTCGCCAGTATTTCGATGCATTAAACATACAAAATTTTTTTGCGAAATAAGGAATATTGTGGCGATCATCGATATGGACGAATTTACTGTGAATAGAAAATTTTTATGCAAAGAGTTGGGGACACTGAAAGTTGAAATTCTAGCTTTCCTGATTTTGTCTTGGCTTTTCAGTGTTCGCAGATGGAAGCGGACACGAGGTTTGCCATGACGACACCTTGACTTGCTTCTATCAAGCTTCTGTGGAACTTCTGTCAAGCCTCGGTAGAGATTCTGTCAAGTATCTGTAGAGCTTCTGTCCAGCTTCTGTCAAGTTTCTATGAAGCTTAATTCTGTTAAGTTTCTGTGAAGCCTTTGTCAAGCTTCTGGGGAGCTTCTGTCAAGTTTCTGTTAAGATAAATGGGTTTGTACACATGCTTCTTCCACAATTATTACGATTTTTTGTGAGTGTATAAATAGTCGTGAATAATCTAGAATTCGTTTATTTTGTACTCACATTCGTTATTAGACAATGGGCAGTCAGTACAGCGGAAGCCTTCTAGGCGATGACAACAGCGTTCAAGGTCCGGTAAAGTTGAAGAGATTTTACAAGCGCTTCTCATGGAGGGCTACGATGAAAGTGAACAAGACAGGAAGCCTTTGAAAAATTCTATCTGTATTCCAAAAGAAATTGGGCGATGTCTACATGAATAACCTAGCATGGATATGATTATGTAAACAACAATATGGTTGATCCAGATGAAGCTGTGGCTGCAGCTAGCCTTAAAGAAGAGAAAGTTTTTGCTGAAACGGCTTTTAGATGATAAATGACGTTGTCTAGAACAATGAATTAAAAGGAAACACTACAGAACTTATGATAAACTATTGCCCTAACTAAATGCTTGCAATGAGAAGGCTATAAAATTATGTTAATAAATATTTTGAAACATTTATATAAACTCTGCCTGTTCTTTTATAACACACAAAAGTCTAATAAAACACTACGTTCCTATTGAATCACTTTATTTACAAATTTACTACAGCTATTCATTGTCGTGATGAATTCCTGTTTGATCTATCCTACATACAAAATCAGACAAGTCTTCTAACTTCTTTAAGAACGTCACGGCATGCACCTTCTACTAAGTAGTTGAACATCCAGGTTTGTACGTCAACCCTCTTTTTGCGAAGGTATGAAGCTTATTCTAGCCTCTGCCACACGCTTAAAAGTCTTATCTCTGTAGAAGCTGCTCTAATCACTTCTTTTCAAAAACAGTTCTTCTTAAAAAATAAAGTTCTCGTGATCAAAGTTGGGTAACGCCTTTATCGACTCAATGTTCTTATTTTTTGGTGTAGGATAACTTAGGATAGGTTTTTTGTTAACTAATCAGATGTTAGCACGTTATGTTCTTGTATGCGTCCAGTTCGCGCAATCGGTTTCGCGCCCGATGCATTATTGTGACTTCACCAATTTATGAAATAGTCTTGTGACCAGTAATCATCCTATAGGTTCTGAACAGTAATTACTTCCGGCGCTATATGGACGGCTTGCATACTTATTCCCCACGCCGCTGTATGGACGGCTTGCATACTAATTGCTTTCGACTCTGTGTGGCAGCATTGCGACGTCGTTTCTCTAATGGCATCTTGTATACTAATTACTTCCGCCGCTTTTTAGGGGGGTAATCTACTAGCGTTCCCAAAACTCAAATTTAAATAATAATAGCATAACCAGCAAAAACCAGCTGTCGCTAATTAATATTCACATGTAAGTATTTCGACGATTTAGCTATACGATTATCATCAAAAGATCTTAATAATATTTCACAATCGCTTCTAATCATTGCAAAAGTATCACATTATGTACACGATGGTGCGCGCGTTGTCTGTATGTTTGCTTCCGTATAAGGAAAATGCTCTTTGGCACACAAATGCTTGGACTGAGCTAAAACACACAAGCAGAATTTTGGCGCTTTGAGCATAACTTTGAAAACAAGCCTGTGAAACACCTTCGTCAGTTCCATAGGTTGAGTGATATAAGTGATAAATAAAATGTCCAAAATTTTAAAATTCTTACCCTGGGTGGCCCAACACATTCGATGTGACGAGTCCTTTTAATCGATAGATTCAATTGAATGGAAGAATGTAATTTATGTATCAGAATTAGACTATCTGTTGTCGATTATCTGCATTCTTTGTTACATAAAAACTTCCACTTTCACGTTTTACAAGCCTTCCGGATAAATTTAGCGAGCTATATAAACGTTGACCCGACTGTATATATTTTACTGGTGACTGGTGTCATGCTGAACGTGTATTGCATCATGTCATAGTTTTATGTCACCCAATGTAATTAATATGCATGGGATAAGGAGGAATTTTAGATGATGAACTCTTTCAATTTCTATTTTGAATGAGGAACTTTTTAGGTCCTACAGATAGTTGAATTTTTTTTTTAAAAATGAATTGGAAATTTTCGCTTGCTAAAAAGCAAGCTTGTAAGGAATTTTGGCTTAAAACCTCACATCTGTCATCCAATCGCACATCAATGTTCTAAAGTGCTATCGCCCTTCATTTCGGAACATATTTGTAAAGCACTCCTCCTCCATACTTTGCACCACGTTTGCATTCGTCTGCGAATTTTAAATACTAAGGAAGATCTAAAGACATTTCCATTAATAACGTTTCTTTTAGACTCTTTCTTGAGGGACCTTAAAATCAATTGCATATATTGCAAACCTGTCCAATTCGGCGCACGCGACTGAAAGCCATATTTTAGGAGATTAGCCTTGGGTCTGCCATATAGAATCTACGAAATTGGCTTCCAAGATTGATGAAATGAATAAAATTCATAAAGCAAATGGAACATAAGTCAGTAAACTAATTAGTTGTGACTCTTGTATGTTTGTATATCGAGAAGATATCTCAACAGTTTTTTTTGTTAAAATCGTGACTTCTAAATGCTTTCTCTGATCATAGAAATGGAATTCTGTTGAAGTTTTCTCTGAACGCATTAAATGCATAAAACTAAACTGAGCCTCGAAAAATTGAAGAAGGGCGGGGGAAGGGTTGGGGACCTTTAAGTGTCGTAGCTACCGTTGATATTCAGTGGAGCGAATATTACTTATTTATGTTATGTTCACAGACCTTAAGAATAGTGGATTTGAAAAAAATTAATGATATGCGAAAGACAATACACGGGTATTCGCTCTCCAATTATCGAAAATGTTTTCTATTTCTCTGTTATCTAGTCCTCTCTCAATTAGTGGGCGGATTTTTATAGACTAAGATTCTGATAATTATGAAATGATAAATGCAGTTACTTTTTCATTACCACAGGCTTAAAAAGTATACGATATCATTGATGTATACTGTGTCCAGTCTCTCTTTGGACAGTTGAAAAATTGAATTTCATAATACTCATTCTGCAACAGCTGATTTTATATTCCCATTCCTCGTAATCACGCTTTGTACTGCATGTCCTATTTAACCCGTCAACAGTTTCCTTCAGTAAAACGCCTGCGGTGGAGCACACAAAGCTTTGTGATTGTACTTCAACATTGCAAGATACGAAGAGAACATGCAACAATTCAAAGCTTTTCGCTAGCTGATTACGTTGGTTAGGGCTGTTTTCATGTAGGCAGATTTTGCGGGCTGAACGGAATTTTTCATTGTCTATTTCTGCTTGAGAGCTCACAAACAAAGAAAAATTCTGTTCCTCACGCTGAATTCGATCCAATGGAGAACGACCTTAAGTTCTATTTTTTACTTCGCGTTGCGCAAAGAAATTCACAAAGTGCATGGAAGACAGGTTTTAGAGAAAACAGAATTAAAAATGCTTATGATCTTTATCAATTTAGTGGAGACCTTTCCGCAATTTTGTTACATCAAAACATCGTGTCGTCAAGACGTCAACCTCGAGTTATCAATATAGAGTTCACAATTCACTCAATCTTCATAATTATACAGATGTATCTTAACATGTGTAACTTCCGTACAGTGAGCTGATTATAATTGAAAACACACGGCAGGGCCTTGCTCAACTTTATTCCTATGCGACCAGATATCAAGAGATAGACATCTGTTCTGACAAGTACTCTCTTCATGCAAACCTGCTGTTTGACTCATCTTCCATATTTGTTCGTCTATAAAAACATGTTTATGATTGCTTAGCAACTAACCTCAAGTACGACTTGCCATCACGATTAATAATTTAATAATTGACATGTTTTACCACAATAGCATTATCTCTTCTCTTATTTCGAGCTGAATAATCGCTCAATTTTGTTATAGAAGAATGGCGTGCGGGCTAAAAACTATCAAATACTTGTTATTTGGCTTCAATGCTTTGTTTTGGGTGAGTAAGGAGTCATTAATTGTGTCAGCGGCTATACCGATTTAAATTGAGTAGCATAAGTAAATTTAAATTAGCAAAATAATGTATTAATGGTTAAATGTTCGTTCTCCGATGATGATAAAAGATTATGACTGCGTGTGATAATTCGCAGTCAATTTAGAATCAAAGAAAAAATCGGGAAGAATTAATGTTTGTCTTAAGTATATCTGGTTTTATTTTGAGCCTTCCTTGGCTGTAGAAAATTAATAGAAATCTACATTGTCCTGTGACACAATGAGTCTCATAATAGCTTGCACCTTATATGGAGTTTTCAAACTCTTGCTGGAAGTGCAGTTGTTTGACTCATGATTATAAAGAAAGCTTTTGTATCAACCAGAGTAGTTAACTGGCAAACAGCTTTATGAATATGCATATGTTACTATATAGAAGTGGAAGTTTATATATACATTGCAGCTCACTATCATTTCAATATAAATACTGCATATGTATCGTGTGCTGGATAAGCAAGTAATGCTCTTACTATGCTCTTAGTTTTTCACGACAATTACTTTGTTGCAATGGCTATGTTTAAATAAATCTAAGCCTTTTCCCTGTTTAATTTAGTTGTGTAAAACAAATACTGCTGACTAAAAACAGTCAAGCTTCAGTTTCACTCGAAGTCTCAAAGCTCTATTTTTGTCGTTCAGGTGTATTGAAATGCCGTAGCGTTTGTAGTAATTGTAGCGTTTTGCACCAGGCATGCATGTATTTTTATATAAAGAAAGCTCGGTGAATATTCTCCTGTGATTCTCCTGTGGCTATGCTGAAACGCTAGTTAATTTTATTTCAACAATCCTTTAATTTTGTGTCAAAAATATATAATTAAGTATATATAGATTCATGATAAGAATTCTCGATGAAGAAGTAGAGCAATTATAAAAGGCAGGCGAGTCATATATACTTGTATTGTATGAGGTGGTAGGGTTGAAAACAATGAATGCAGAAATGATCAAATTTTAATTACACTGCACTTAGGTTTAACACTAATTAGTTGATTGTTGAGTCGGTTCTCTTTGATGTTTTGAGGCAAATATCTTGAGAAAATTTGAAAGACTCTTGTTGGCAATTATGTCATAATTATAAAGCCCTCAAAATCTGCGCGTCCTCGGGTCATTATATGGCATAAATGCCTCTTTCGAGGTATTTATCTGTTACATATGTAGTCACTCTAGACCTAGGGCCATGACTCGGCAGCCGGGTAGCGATTGCTTTTGCGAGTTGACTAACTAAAGACCCTCTGTCACGCCCACACAAATAGAAGGCCTTAGGTCTGGGCTGGCATGTAATTATTTTCATTACTTTTCTTTTCCGATTGAGATACTTTAATTAAGTAACGTTCTTTAAATTGTTTTAATGTAGTTGCTATATATCTTGGTATATTTAAATACATGATGTACTTGCAAAATTCTGTGGTCTTGCACTCCAACTGCAAGAGTTAATATGTTGGCGTCACAACTTTTACTTCCTCAATTCGATCATACTCATGGCATCTGTGTGAGAAGCTATTCTGTTCTATGTTTAAAATTTCTGACTTTCTGTATATTTCAGGTAACTGGAGCAATAATATTGGGCATAGGGATATGGACGAAAACATCACCTGGCTCCTATGATGCATTTCTTGGAAATAAAGGATATAAAACATCAGCTAATGTTATGCTAGCGGCAGGATCTGTGGTAATGGTTGTTGGGTTTCTCGGATGTTGTGGTGCTGCCAGAGAAAGTAGATGTATGTTGGGATGGGTAAGTCAGAGCTACGGTTAAACTGAGCAACAAATAAACAACTAGTATATCTTCAACGTGTACGCTGTTAAAATCTCCCCTCCCCCCGCTCCGATACTGCAACAAAAAATATGAATTTAGGCTGAACCAGGTGATGAATGATTTGTATACTGATATTGTTTACCGTTACAATAATTTATATACATGTACATGACAGGTATAAAGGAGTTCAAATATATTTCGGCTATGTGACTCTGTGCTAGCCACATGCACGCTGCAGGGTCTCGAGTTCTGAACAAATCTAAGCGTAAATAACACTTTAGAAAATACGTTCGTCAAACTAAGAGAGAGGGAGAGAGAGAGAGAGAGAGAGAGAGAGAGAGAGAGAGAGAGAGAGAGAGAGAGAGAGAGAGAGAGAGAGAGAGAGAGAGAGAGAGAGAGAGAGAGAGAGAGAGAGAGAGATCTTTAACAGGTCCTATCCGCATGTAATCTAAATCTTATTAAATAATGATGTTGAAAGAATTCTTGTGGTGTTTTAGTTCTTTGCGTTCCTGCTCTTAATATTTGGCACTGAGATTGCTGCTGGCATACTGGCTTTTATCTACAAAGACGAAGTAAGTGAGCAACAATAGAAAGCTTAAGCAAGCAACGTTTTTCTTTACTTTCGGTCGACCGTCAACGTCCGTGCGATTTTAAAAACTATAATAGCTAGTGAGCATGCATGAATCTTCACGCATGATACATGGAAAAAGCTGGACCTCTTGCAGTTTTACATTTGGAGATAGTTAATTGGACGTTGCCTAAATTTAGTTCATTTATTTGAAAATAAATAATAATAGCTTGATTCTCGAGACACTTTGGTTTCATGAATCACGTGAGCTGTCCGTTTTCTTGGATTATTAAGGTATGTAGCTACGCGCGCGATGCGTCATAAATGGAGTAATTATCATTTTTACTTGCTACTATTTGTACTAGCTATTTCGAGCATTTGGCTAACTGATTTGTACTTGCTCTCAATTCTGACGTCCCGTAAACTAGCAGACAGTGGTAATCAGCTGATTTTTTTAAGACGGTGGACAGCTCACATATTTTGATTGGTTAAAATACCTCAAGTATCAAACAGCAGCGTAGCCATCCCGACTATTTATTCCCGCTATGCAAATGTTGTCCTGTTCATTGACTGCAAAAACAATCAATTTCTAAAGAAATGAATAATGATAATAACTTGAAAATTACTTGAAATTTGCATAGCGGGACTAAATTAATTGTCAGGCTGGCTACACCACTAGTATCAAAGAGGTATAAAAAAGCTGCAAAGCCAATTCAAATAATAATGTTAAAGTTCTTCGAAACGAATAACACTAAATTCTTTTACATGAGTGTATGGAGAGTGATTTATACCCATTAGTTGCAGCATCTAATTGTCTTAATAATATTACTATACGGTTAAAAATATATTACTATACTACGCAAGTTAACTTCTTGATCTAATATCTTCTTCAGGTAAAAACTGAAATGAAAACAGAAATGGAAGACTTGATGTCAAAACACTATGGCTTCGATTATGAAGTAACATTTGATGTTGATAATTTACAAACCCAGGTCTATAATACTTATGTATATAATATAGTTATGCGGCTTGATAATGAATAACAATTGCGATGTATAATTATGTGCATGTACAAGCTTTTTCTACAACGTTTTGAACTTATAGCCATAGATAGTTTTTCCAAGTTTTATCAATAAGCTGATATTTGTACAAACGTGTTTAAAGCTATAAAATTTATGCATTGTCAATTTTCTCTTAGGGTATAGGGTCTACGTATACAGAATTGATAAATATATCCAAATTGCAGCATTAGTAACATGTACATGTTTAGCTTCCTCTCTGCATGTACAATAAAACTGTAGCAACAAGGGGGTTAGTTCAGTCTAATTAAGTTTAAAGTGAAAGACGATTTCTTATCAGTATATGTCTAATTATTGGATGGTTCTGGGAAGATACAGTTTTATGATTAAAGACCTGATCTTCACAGTCATGATCAGTGTTTGTGCATAAGATGTTATTACCATTGAACCTATAGAATAAATAAAAATAATTTACAATTCATCCCATGATTAAATCCGGGAACATTATTAACGTCATTATCGCAGAGTAGTTCAAATATTGCACAGCTTGTTTGTAGTGGGTGCTTTATTATTATCATAATCTTTATTAGGATCATTGTCTAGCAAGTTATGACAAAAAATCTATTAAGTTCAACATAGTGACAATTACGAACCCTAATGGGCAAGGTACAAACGGGACTCGAAAAGCCATGCAAGACACCTGTCCATTTTTGACATTTATACTATATGTGTGGATGTTTTCACACTCGGGAAGAATTGCTTTATCCCAATAACTCGAGTTGTTTCACATATCGTTGTTTCGATGTGGCATATAATACGTACATGGATATGAAATCAATTTAATTATTTTTCCAATCCTATATATATTACAGTTGAAATGTTGTGGTGTGCGGAGTTATCGTGACTGGAACACCAGTATATGGTACAAAGACAATGTCAACAAGGAAGTACCAGCTAGTTGTTGCAAGTCAGACAGTGAGAAACCATCTTGCTATAAAAAATCCACCTTTGATTTGACCAATATTTATACGAAGGTAAGCCGCACTGATCACATACCCCACTCCAGCTTCAAGAGTGAATCTCGAATATTGCTCAAGCTTGACAAAGGTTCACTTACGCTCCTGGACGTTACTACAGAACGTTAAATTGGAAAATGGGGTGTATATTCATATATTCGTCTTCTGTAAACAAACGAGCACTGCAAACAGTGACACATTGCATTCTTGTTTTACTGTTTTTATATAATTATTTTTTGCCAAAATCAGGATGATTAAAAATATGACGTAGTTTTGTTGAAACAAAGACATGGCGAAGTCAAATGTCTTCAATCGAGAGCAATTATTTATGGTAGTCACTTTAGTTTAACAAATCCGTCCGTCTGTTATCCAGTTTGCGACGAGAAGAAAAAATGAAAGCATTTGTAAATTACTAAAATTTTAACATCTTGGCTTGCCTAGGAGCACGTACGACGTACCTTAGGAGCAACGTCATGTTAGCCGGTTCTGTTAAAAGTTTTGGTTTTTTAAAAAATTAAAATTTGTTTAAGGTTTTAACTTTACTAATATTTGTCCAACTCATTAACAAATTATGAAGCAAGTACAGTACAAAAAAATCAATACCGTGGAGAACGTTTGGAAGTCGGAGAAAGAAATTATATAAAATAGGCAAGCTTTCTCCTTGATGTTCTCACAAATTACTAATTCGTTTGAGAACGTTTTTCAAGTATAGTAGACACGTTTAAAACCATACAGGTAATATCTCTGCAGGGTTGCCTCCAAGAACTGGAAGACTTTGTGCAGGATCATTTATTGATCATTGGAACAATTGGTGTTGCTGTATCTTGTATTCAGGTAAACCATTTTTAGCCTTTTCCTAACATTGAAACAAATAACAAGCTGGTATATTAGCATACATAATCAATTCTATTAAGACATTGTAGATTCGTGTGGTTTTTGCCTGTAAATTAGTCCACATTTATGACATTTGTTTGCCTAAAATATTGACCATAAATCGTCAATATTTGGCAGGTTTTCGCGAGAGCTCAAACTAGTTGCCTTTATTTAGAAACTCGGTCGTGATTATATGTTTCCGCCTTTTCGCTACATAAGTAATATATGATTTCTATACTCGCAAAAAACTAGTGTAATAATAATGATCAAATTATCTCATAATAATTTTACCCATGTTTATCTCTTACAGTTACTTGGAATGATGTTTTCCTGTGCACTTTTCTGTTCTATTGATAATTGAAACCGTTTGCTGGCGACATCCCAATCCTGATGTTGCTGATGATGCATATCATTTCGATACTTATGTTGCGATACTTAACATTATGCTTGGATGTTTTCACATTTTAGTCTAACTCATGTTTCTTTGCATATAATATACAGCATAAACTATTTAATTTGATTTATGTGGAGGAAGTAGGGTGCAATATCTTTTGATCGTTCCACACGAAAATTAATTTGAAAATATATCTACATAAAATGAGGATTCTTAAGGATTACTAGAATTACATGGCCGTCTGAGATGTCCTAGCAAAACAGTTATGCAGGAGTTCATATTGAGAGCTAACACATTTATTCACTTTGACAATTTGATTTCATGTTCCGTGTCTGAAATTTTAATTTATTTCGGATTTGATCATTTTATTATGGAATGGCCCATTTCATCTACACAAATCACAATTAGTTAAATTGCTAGTTTCACATTTATTCAGTTATATATTTCTAATAATGGACAGTCATTTTTTTAGAATTATACAGCAATCTTAAGCATTCTACTGGGTGTATAAAAAAAGTAGACAATTTTTAAACGGCTCTCAACCTCGCGAAGCGGCTTGCGGTATGAAGTTTTTTATCAATATACATTGCTTGAGTGCTTACGGTATAGAATAAATAAAAATATTCTGAAATTCAAATGTTTTAAATCTAGGAGTGTGCGTATTTTGAAACACATTAAAAATGGCTTGCGTGCGAAATTTAAATGAATGTTAGGTGTTTTGTTGCTGTTCAAAACTTCAAGAAATTTGATTGAGTTTAAGCCATTCAAAACGTCGTGCGAGCGTATTTTTCAGTTTCTCAATAAGAATAGTTTTTCTGAAGAAGTGTTCTAATCTTAATTAAATGTCCCCTGGGAGTTGTGTGCAAATTAGGTAAACACATAAATTAAACATGCACAAAGCTAATTTTGCTAAAAAATATGGAAGTTCGCGCGACGTTTTGAATGGCTTAGACCCCCTCCCCCCAGTACTGAAGTTTTAAATTTCTGATTTTTTCAGTTTATTCTAGATTAAAGGTACCAAAACAATCTATTTTAATAAAAAACATCGTACATTGGGGCGCTTCGTAAAACAGAGTGCAAATTCAGATTTGTCTACTTTTATATGGTCCAGGTGTGAAATATAAATTATTCATGTGAAAAATGTATCACATGTACATAAAAACATGAACGCGTGAAAAATTCATAATGGCTGGACTATCTGGATTCTTTGTTAGCCATGGATTGTTTGTTCAAAGGTGGACTAGTACCTACCCTACAAATTTGCGTTGTCAGTTTTTCTTTCTTTACTTAAAAAAACGTTGGAAGCGAGGGAATTAAATATTCACATGCAAGCTATACAATAGATCTTGTATCGGTGATATACAATGATGTGAGTTGAAAGAAAGGTGTGATAACAAGTAATACGGAACTATTTACACAAGCGACAATTAACTTTGAAAACCACAGAAAAATCACTAGTTCCTTCGATGCTTTAAAACAATTGTTAAGCGCAGGTGTTTTGTGAATTTTATCATATGATGCGCGTCGAGGAAGAGCAAAATATCAGTGTTAGAGGCAAATGTTATCAGTGTTAGAAGTGAGAGTAGTATTTTAGTACTGTCTGTAATTAGTTCTTGGTTAGTGAAAGGCCTATCAGATTTAATGTCGTAAACGTTGTCATATATACAGATTGTTAGGTTATGTGTTTGGCGTGTTCACATGTTGAGAAATGTTCTGAAATAGCACTTGAATTGAATTTAGCATGCTCAGATAGCCGTGTTTTATTTGCGCAATATAGTTGATCGGAAATGTACTGGAAAAGCGTTCCCTGCCATAAATTTGATAATATTTGCAATTTGACTGTTGAAAAGAGACGTGTCACTATATAGGAATTTAATCCAATAAAGGAATTTAATCCAATCTGTTTTACGGGACCAAGGTTCGAAATTATGAAAATTTGTATGTTGCCTCGTATGTGTAGATTTGCGATAAACATCTACTCCAGAATCCGAAATTTCCAAGTCCAAAAAATGTACTTTTTTATTGTTACATGGATCTACAGTAAAGTCTAGATTTTTGTCAAAACTTTTGACTTTCTGTTATTGGAAAGATCTATTCGATGAAGATTATCGTTTTTTTTTCGTTTGATATAGATTCGCTTTTCACGAATGTACTTTAAAACGAGCTATTGATTTAGTGCTCAAAAGGGTTTTCGAAGAAAAACTTATCAATACAACTCTGTCTAAGCGCACCCACAAAAAACTTATTTTAGATTCCTGTACTAAACTGCTTTCTCTTTCGAGAATGAAATTTACCAGCAAATTGACGGAGTTTTGATGGGACTTTGTCTGGCACCATTACTAAGAAACATCATTCTAATTGAATATCGAGAAGAATATTCAAGCTTAATGCATTCCGGCACTATCGAGCTTAATCGCCGATATGTACATGACACTATTGTCCTTATTAAACCTCATGACATAAATAGGTTACCCCCCCGACCCATATAGCGGCGGAAGTAATTAATATATGACGTCACAATACAGCCATATAGCGCCAGAAATAATTAGTATGCAAGTCGCTCATATAGCGCCGAGAGTAATGAGTGTGCAACACCTCTCTCTATATATAATAACGTCACAACTATTCAGCGAAAATTTATTGCCAAATGACGTCAGCAGTATTTTCCCGCGTAATGTGCTGACGTCATAGGTATAGTGGTTATTTGATGCTACGGTGATGTGGTGCACATGTGGCGTGCTGACGCCATTGGTTGTAGCAGTTATGCAATGCTACGGGATGAGGCATGCTGAAGTCATAAGTGTGGCGCTACGGTTATACGATGATGCAGTGATGTGGCGCACATGTAGCGTGCTGTGGAGGGGTGGCACGGCATTATGCCGTGCTATGAAACGTCGCGCGACCCGGGCGTCTGGGAGGACATGGCGTACTGAGAAGCTGAGTACATTTCAATAAAACCAATTTATCCTTCACCATAAAATCAAAGTTTCGAGTCGATAAAAGCATAGTGTTTAAACAACTTTCGCAGAGAGAACTTTTTTATGAGAGGAATTGTTTTAAATATCATTTGAAAGACATGGAGAACTGTACGGGATAACATATTTTTGTCGCCCAAGCGCGCCAAAAACTCTCATGTCGCGCACAGTCACCAAAGTCAGGTCAATCAAATTTTAATTAAAGTCAATATAAATGCTTATAGTCTCCTATTATTCAACATCCTGTGGGGCCGGGCAAAGTTCTTCGACCTAATTTGATATATATTCCGGCTTTTACTCTCAGAGCCGCAGTTCTCTTTGGTCGTGCAGAGTTACGTTCAACGGCTCATCTCAAATCGGTTTCTTCGATTCCGTCCGATTGCTCCTGTTCTTTTCTGTTCTCAGCAGAGATCTCTAACGGGTATAGTTTGGTAATCGGTCTGTTCGTTCGACCATTCTTCGTGCGGATGCTCGCGGCTCACACTAGTCCATCGTTTCCTCGAATGAGTTCTTCTATGATTGCTAATTTCCATGTGTTCCTGGGTTTATCATCGTGGGTCATAACTAGTTCACCTTCCTTTATCGTTTGCTCATTCTTCCCACTGCTTCTATGAAATTCGCGGAAGGTGATGTCAAATACTCGTGTCGCCAACGAGACCAAAATCGTCATAAAATTCCCGCTTGTAGGTTGCTTCTTCTTCTTAAGCTTGAATCTTCTCCGTAGTTGGGTCCTCTAACTGCCCTGCATTATCTGGATAAGGTAAGGAAGTAATTCGTCTTCCGTACAAGAGGTGGGATGGAGTGAGTGGCGTATCATCTTGGACGTCACTGGAAAGATAGGTTAGAGGCCGATCGTTCAGAACTACTTCTATTTCAACTATGATTGTTTGTAGTTCAGGCAAGGTTATGAATGTTCTTCCGAGTATCTTCTTGAGGGATTTCTTGGTAAGTCCAATAAGACGCTCCCAGAAGCCACCGAAGCCAACGAACTGGAATAGGTCCTTGAGTTAATTTGCACTAGCTATGAAGGTCGAGGCTTTATCTGACACCATGCGGTTCGGTAAGGATTTGCCACTGGCAAAACGGCGGAATGCTTGGAGAAAACTTCTTTCTGTCAAGTCGGAAACAACTTCCAGATGAAGGGCTCTCGTCACTGCGCAGGTAAATAAGCAAATGTAGCTTTTGCTTTCTCCGTTACTTGATCTTACTTACAGGGGGCCCGTATAATCGACTCCGGTGACAGAAAACGGAACTGTCTGCTGCCCTCTAATCTTTGGTAGAGGGGCTGAATCTGGGGGTCTGTACGGTATTCCATCGACCTTTTTGCAGGTTACACAATGGCGGCGTAGTTTCTTTACATACTGACGCATTGATATGACTCAATAGTGTTGGCGAAGTGCTGTGACCGTAGCAGTTGTACCAGAGTAAAGTTGCTTTGTATGGATATCTTGGACGATGAGGGCGGTAAATGGGTGGTTTGGTGGCAGAAGGCAGGGGAACCTTGCTTGTTCTGTAAGAGGTGCATTATGAAGCCTGCCACCACAGCGAATGAAACCTTTATCGTCGATAAACAAACGTAATTATCTCACTAGTGGTAAACGGTGTTTTAGACTGAATGTTCTCAATTTCCTTACAGTAAGTTAGTCCTTGAGAATTCAAGATCCATCGGTCATGTGATGCGTATCTCTAGGCGACGGTTGGGTATCCTTTGTCTCTCGGTCGTTTCGTGAGAATTTTGATAAATCTCAAGACGTAGGCTGTAACGTTGAGTAACTTGTTGAGTGTGGTGTATCGGGAAATGTCGCCAACGTGATGTATGCCTGGAAAAGTCGCCGCCGTGGGTGTCGTCGGGTCTTCCACCACAGGCACTCCGCTGACCAGGTCGATGTTGGAAATGTGAAGAACACCCGTTGGGCTCCAGCATGGCCAACGTGTTTTACAAAGCAGCCACTCCGGGCCACCCCTCCACAGGCGCGATGATTTAAGCTGCTTTGCACTGATTCCACGGGTGAGTAAATCTGCCGGGTTGGATTTCGTAGGACAATAGTGCCAGTGTGTTGTGGGGACGAGTTGTTTAATCTCTTGGACACGATTTGCAACAAACTGAATTGAATGGCCTAACAGTATAAATGCTCCAGAGTGCCCCTGAAAGATGAACGCTGTTGAATAAAAATGAATGGGTCTGAAATCCACAATAAATTTTCTGAAATTACGTTACATTATCTAAATTAGCTGAATTTTGCTTGAACATTTCTCAAATTCACTTGCATTACTGTACCTCCACATCCATAACCTGAAATTCATTTTATCAATTTTGAAATAAACATGTCAATGTCCGAAATAGACTTTTACTATCTGAAACCCACTTGAACATTTCTGAAATTGACATGCCATTTCTGAAATTCGTTTAGAAGTCACTGAAAATAACCAGCAGGAAAAGGTGTAGTGAACATATGAAAAAATATGTAACGCGGGAAAAACGCGTGTGTTTTCCGCGGGATTTATATGTTCTCTGTTCGCTTGTTCCGACTTCTGACCATATAATAAAAAGAACATTACATGGTTGCTTGAAGATATGAATATCTGGTGTTGAAGCATAATTGTTTTCACCACTCGAAAATAATATTCATATCTTCCCGCCACCGTGTACGTAATATCCTCTATGTACTTGTGATATGTCGATGTTGGTTTTGCAACTCTGTTGCAGAAGGAACATTAACGTTTGTATGATGATTGTATGCAGTACATGCTTCAGTACGTTATGCTTCAGTTGCAATATTACATTGCATCGTGAATTTTAGTGTAAATTATACTCACATTGTTTTGAGTAGGGTAATTGCATTGTTACGTTCACTATCACAGGACTTTCATGGAGCAGGAAGTGAAAAGTGAAAAGTCATTAATTTACCAATTTCAAAGAAAAAGCCAATATTGTCGGGAAGGAGAGCGGATGAGCCATACAAAGGTCAAAGATCGAATTTCAGAAGACTTCACAGCAACATTTTAAGTTGTTCAGTGAATTACCGCGGTTAAAATCAAATGATTATATTTGTGACGCGAATTAAAAGAGCGTATCAAGCTAATCAAGGTCAACAGTGTGATGCACACATCACTCCTACGTTTGTAATTAATACATTTTACAAATGTTTTTATCTAGTGAAACTAGCATGACAATGACTTGGTTTGGTTGTACTTATGACGTCATAAAAAGCCTATTTCACCTTAATCGTATTATAATCACAAAGACACACCTATATTTTATCACCCACAATCTGGTAACTATAAACATACACAATCGGTAAGTCAATGGTTTAATCGTGCGGAATTAACTATTGCAGGCATTTTAAATGCATGACATGGGTAAAATTTATTATAGCATGCAGCAGTGCATGGCGACGAAGTTTCGAAGAATGTTTGACCAGAAGATGCTTGGCTTACCCTGCTGGAAAAATTGGCTGACGATAACACTTGCATGAATTATTATGCTTTGAAATAACAACCTCGCTCTATAGCAGGTTCAATTGATCTTTCAATGATGGAAACCGGTCAAAATTTGCTTATAAATTACTTTATTAGCGTAGATACGTATTTTCTACCTACATATACATCAAAAGTTACGTATACATCAACGATAACACAGACACCAAGAAATCTACAATATAAAATAATTATAATACTGTTATGTTGCGCGTGCGATTAACATAATTTAGAAGGGCGTGATGTAAATTATTTTATATCATCGTTCACTGTACATCGATCGTATATGACAAAGTTTTATCAAACGTTTTATTTATTCCACCATAGCAATAGTTTAACATAATCGTATGCAATACTCAGTTTGAGTGCCCTCCTCTTTGTCCTTACGGAGCTGTGGAAAAGTATGCTTGATCTGAAGCCAAAATGAAACCAAAATTCCCACGACTTATAGTTCAGAACAACAGTAGCTATAAAGAACGTGAATCACATATTCGCGAAAGCAATTACCGTAATCCAATATAATTAATTCGCAAGAATTAAATTCATAGTAAAGATGCTTCGAAGGGACTAGATTTAATTCCGAGGTTTGAATGACACAAATAGTAATATTACAACTTTTGAAAAAATAATGATAAATATTTCTGCTGCACAGACCTGAATAGCAAGCATATAAAATATTTCAAAAAAAATTTTTTTCAGGATGTAACTTGCCAACTAAAGTTTGAAGTCAAGTTAAGTGTTATATTCCTCTAAAGTCCGGTAAAATAAAGATAAGCGTAGATTCGAGTTAAGAAGCGGAAGTCGGCAAAGGAGACAAGACTTCATGACTATGATATTAGCGAACAGCGACTACCCAATATTCTAACAACTTTTTCTCACAAGCTAAGACCTGATAAGCATGGCTGACTCATCATATCATTCCATATGGGATTAATTAAAAAGCTAAAGTGCAGGATAGTTGCAACTCTCTATACCTCACTTGACTAGGCTTTGGCCTTTGTCGTATGTGTAGTTACTTTATCAGGGCCAAGTTTTGTAATCGTTTTTTGTTGTTTTTACTTATACTGATCATCCGAGATAACAAAAGAATGATTGAACACTTCCTCGGTTCTGTTGCAGAACAATTTGTGCTGATTTATACTGATTGAATCATGCAGTGAGATAATTTCCATCGACAACAAACTGGTGAAATCTAGTCAACTGGGGTAACCGCGGCAACAAGCGACACTTGGAACAAAATATATGCATTGTATTTGTTGCCATATTAAGGCAGTAAACACTGCTCAGTTTACATATAAAGAGCCTTTTAAAGTGTTTGGTTTTTCCCTAAAATAAGGGATGGGAAAAATTCCTATTTTGGGCGAGGCATCTTTCCGGCTCATTCCAAATTTCATAATAGCGTGAACAAAAAACTCGGAAAAAATTATATAATATCATAAGCACGATTACTGATACATCATATCGAATCATATCTCTAATATAAATTTGTTATTTTCTTCAGAACATGCCAGTATTTTGTCAATCTCACTCAGGGACGATGATTGATGTTAGCTATTATTTGGACCCCCCCCCCCCCCCTTTACACCCCCCGGCATATTGATATTATGATTTCTTGTGTGTATATATAAAGCAACTGAGAACACAGAGGCGTTGTCAAGATCTACATAGCAGCTGACTACAAGGTCGCAACAAGTTTGTCTTAGGTGAGTACATGGTTAGCTTGACAATAATAGTATGTGTATCCTGTCTGTGGTTTTCGTCAACTGGATGCGCATATATGTGCAACATGAGCAATGTTTGTAGCAGATCTGTTTGATTATGGCTGACAAGCTAACTTTTACTTTCGTTACTGTATACAATTACGAGCGAAAGCAATGTTTGAAAGCAAGCCGAGTTTTTTTGCAATAAACATTGGGTGTGAAAATTTCAGGCCAAAGGAAAGACGTATGTGTTTTGCTTCAATTGAGTATGTTATGTGTATTATAATTGCGACATTTTGTGTGGGCTAAACACGCAGTGCTAGTTGTGCCGTAAGCAGAGTGCATATGTGCATGTGCAGATGATCTCTGTGAGCTTCTCGACTCTTAGAAAATAAAAGTTTTTAATATTGAATTTAAAGCGTATGTTGTCGTCGTAAACACAAATTTGGTTGATTGTGTCTGCTTTGTTAGTTGTTGCACTCTTGTCAAATGCACTTCGAATTGACAAATTATTTAGCATCTATAAGTTTTCAAAAAATCTTTGTAATTCTGTATGTGTAATATCGATAGTATTGTTCGTATGCGCTATGTCTTTCATCTAAAAATAATATAATAATAATATATAATTATAAATAATAATAGGCTAAATCTATACTATGTTATGCCTTATATTTGTCACATTTAGCATGACTTTATTAACATACAGCTGCAAATTCAACACTTACGCTTTGTTTCGGTTAACTGTGCATTTGTATTCGTTTTTTAATAATTATACAAGTGCTCTTATTTCGGTTTATATTGTTATATTAATTATTTCGTAGCAACTGTGATGCAGTATGCAAGGAATTTGTCTGCATTCCAAAGAAATCGCGCCATTCTGATATACAGTAGAGAACACATAGCGAAATGTTGTTTTGACTTGTGTAAATAATATTGCGACATGTGTCTATGACTCAGCCTCTGTGTAGTGAATAATTTAGCTGAGTCAAGTCTGTACATACATATGGCTATAAATTTACTTAGCAATTTTACCATATCAAACATAATTAATGTAAGTTAAAACTTATTACTTTTGCGACCATGCCATGTTTAGTATATTTGACAATTTTTTATAGTTATACCTAGTATGTTTTCACCTTATTGGATAAAACAGTGGTACAACATCAAGCTGTAAATATATATTTATTTAGAATAATCAGACCAAACCAGTTAATGGTTTGTTTCCATTGGCCTGTGTCTGACTGCTGGTTCTCATAACTTGTAAACACTTTCGACATGCTTTAATTGACAATTGTAAGCGCCAAAATTTTCTTCTTTCACTTTACAAAATTGATGATGGTTCATGCATGCATTGTCAGAATACCAGTATTGGCTTTGTTAAATGTATGCATACTAGAGAATCGGTAATTAAATTCAGATGTTTTTCTTATCACATTTGAAAGATCTTTCCAGCAGTATTGATATTGGCTTGAATATTGCAAAAAAATATTTCACGTCAAGTATTTCTCGAATACTCAACATGCAAAATGTTTATAATCTGGAAAAAATAATGTCATGTGTCTACAAGAAAATATGGTAAATATTTGAAATGCTGTCAATGAAGGGCTTTCGAGTACAATTGAGTAGGAGTTTTGAGTAAAATTCAGAAAAACACATTTACTTGTATGTGTAGGAATGAAAAGAATTTGTAACCTTTTTGAAATAATATTGTCCCTAACAGAAATAGAAAGAGTTCTTTACAATATACAGTATATATTCACATAATTATATAGAAAAGCAAACATGAATAAATTATGACATATCTTGCATTCTAATTATTGCTCTGGTATGTTGGCCAGGTTAAGTGAAATATACTATGGAGTGTATGTATAAGGATCGAATTACTAGAAATGTACAGCATACCCATTAACATAAAAGGGAAATATTTACTGATCACCTATTGTTACTACATATTCCATCAAAAAAATTCAATTAAAAGCTTTTACCAGCTGTTATCTATAGTTGGTAGCATAGCCAGCTAATCTGTTTACTCTAGACTGGATGCAAATGTGCACAATATTCATTGACTGTGAAAATATTATTTTCTAATTATAGAAATTTAATTGCTATTTGCATTTTTTTTTTAAATTTACAGGGCTATAAATTACCTTGCTGGCTATGGCCCTTGCTGGCTATATATCTGCAGTTTTGATGTCAAAAAACTATTGAGCATATATGTTGCTTTCAGAAACTTACATTTAGTGTGTATACATATAATTAAAGACTTGTATTGAATCCCAGGTTAAATCTGGTGTTATTAAACCAAGCCAAACCAAACAGAACAAACTAGTGAGGTCTTATAATGTATGTTTGTGGATATGATATATAATTTTGAACCAAAGAATCAATCATTTAGTACCAGGTCTCTTTTTATGCCTTTACAGTAAATAATAATTAAATACTAATAATAATAATTAATAACAAAAATAATAATTGTTTTCACATTTAGGTGTTGTAAAGAAAGATGTGTGGCTATACGTGTATAAGATACTTGGTTTTCTTCTTTAATATCATCTTCTTTGTAAGTGCTACTAAATGTTGGTTTAACCACCTAATACCCCACCTTCCCTGCCTTGGACAACTAATTCCTTGTTGGTACAAGTTGACAAACTAAGGTGTTAAGATGGTACCCCTCTTAAAAAGTCTTCCTATCCAAAGCTCCAAAAAATGCAACACACTAAATAATGAGTGGCCTGTTTGAGAAGAATCTATATTTGATTTTATTATAAGCTTTATAAGCTATATATAATGTATTACCTACTTTATAATGCATCTGTTTATGGTTTATTCTTTCATGTACAAGTCTCAAATGTACCACCTTTAATTGCATCACAATTCACAATTTTGGGGCTGAGATCAAAGAGTAGAATTAAAAGAATAGCCATTTATGTTTGATCCAAATATTTTATAGATCACTGGTGCTGGTCTAATTGGGACTGGAGCATACCTTCGTGTAGAAAAAGATGATTACTTGGATCTTTGTGATAAATATTCCTGGGCAACTGGCGCCAATCTCTTACTTGCTGTTGGCGTAATTGTCCTTGTCATTGCATTCTTTGGTTGCTATGGTGCTTGGAAGCAGAACTCGTGTTTGCTGGGAATTGTAAGTTTAACACCTTTTTTCGACTTTAGCTAATGTGACATCTAAATTATTGTGAGTATACTAAATGGCTTAAAATAGGTGTTGTATAAGCTGAGAAAATCCAGGCAAAAATTTTGTGATAATCCACATCTGCTTTATCAGGTATCAAACCACTGCTACAACTGTGATTTCCTTTATGTTTTATTCATGAATTATTGATGAGTTTTTAAATACACTTTATTATATATACACTTTATTATATACATCCTATTATATACACTTTATTATATACATTTTATTATTTTCATATGTGTACCCAGACCTAAAATTTCAAAAATTATGAGGAATGCCAGCTTACCAGAGGAACCCTGAAATTTTCATGACCTCCTAAAAAATCTGAATTCCTCAACGAGGGGGGGGGGAGGATATAAATGCAATAGATTGAATAGCTTAATCAGATAATTTACCTTTTTCTCATATCTGACAAGCACTGGGTCACCATCAACCTATACTAACAGGCTTTGTGAGTGGTTCGTTATGACAATGAGAGGTTATGATAAAATATAGAAATTGGTTTTAATAAAAAAACAAATCATAAACAAGAGGCCAGTCACAAAGCCTGATAATTTTAGGTTGGTTTTTACCCACAAGCACTTGAGAAAACTATTTTTATTTTAGTTCTTCGTTTTCCTGTTGATCGTTTTCGTCTTGGAACTTGCTGCTGGTATCTATGCAGCTACCGAAAGGTCAAAGGTATACATGACTACCAAGAAAAATCTTCGGAAACAATCATATGGAAATAGAGCATGATATTCATTTTTTTTGCGTTATATTATCAAAACATTATTTTTGCAAGCCAATCAAAAACCGGGTAGGAAATATATTTGGCCAATTAGAGAATATGTTGTTTAAACGTATTAAATTTATAAAGGCGCATGCGTGCCTTTAAAAATAGATACGCACATTTAGGGTACGCACAATATTAATTATTGGAGAGCGACGTTTTTGTCAACACGGACGGCAGCCGGAAGAAACTTGCGTCGTTATAGATGGCGAACAATGGCGTCAGCCGTTCTCGATTGAAATCATGAACGTGAAAGTTGACTGACTGCCGTTGTTGATTTCAAACTAGAACGGCTGACGCCATCATTTGCCATATAACGACGCAACTTACTTCCGGCTGCTGTCCGTGTTGACAAAAACGTCGCTTGCTTAAGCTCTCTAATATGTGCATGTGTCTACGTTGCTAATGATCACAAATGCGTAACTTCTAATGCAACAAAAAAGTAAGTCCTTTCAAACTCAAATCAGGCGAATTGAGGTAAGCAAAACACAATAGAGAGCTTAAGCAAGCGACGTTTTTCTCAACACGGACGGCAACCGGAAATAAGTTTTGCCGTTATAGATGGCGAATGATGGCGTCAGCCGTTCTCGTTTGAAATCATGAACGAGAAAGTCCTCTGACTGCCGTTGTTGACTTCAAGCAAGAACGGCTGACGCCATCATTTGCCATCTATAACGTTGCAACTTACTTCCGGCTGCCGTCCGTGTTGACAAAAACGTCGCTTGCTTAAGCTCTCTAATGACTTGCTGAAACTTCGCCCAGGCTGAGAACTGCCCATTGCCATGTACTGTACTGTAATCACCCCACGAAGCAGTTAGGGCTGTCAAAGTTAATACAGTAGGTTGCAGCTAATGTCAATTTCAAAAGGTGTGTACTTTATAATGTCTCTTATGACTAGCATATATTAAACTCTCGTGTTGTATGTGTCTAGGTGGAAGACGAACTGAAAAGTTGTTTAAACAGCACATTTCTCGAAAACATCAATGGAGACGCGAAAGTCAAGAAGGCTTGGAATGATTTTGAGGCGGAGGTTTGTCAATTATTTTTTTATTTCCAGTATAAAAGTTTAAATGTAAACGCTATAAAACTGCATGTACCTACAGTACAGCTTTTCACAACCCATCACTGTATCTACACGCATGTATGTCGAATATAAGGTACTGGGTAAAACTGGTTTAATTATTTCAAACGAGCTAAGTATGTTGTTACTAAACGCACGTTGTCACCCCTTTAAGCCTCGTAGCAACAATATAAAAATATCTATGGTATTTGATCGTGATTAATAATGCTTGCATAGCTAGAAAAGTCAGATTTTTTTAACAAATTTAGATCAAAGAATTCACTATGGATATTTTAGTTGGTTATAAGGAGCCATATTAAAGGGCTTCCTATATAATATCAGTTAACCGGACGACAGTACCAGAAAGATTCAGATTCCACTTCTACTAAATCATGACCCTTTCCGGGCTTATAAGGAACCTGATTTGGTCATCTCCCAAGGAAGCAGGAGTGGTAGTGCATGGAATCAAATTTGAAACTCGCTACTATTACAAAGTGGGATTATATTTACTTTAATGCGAAGAAATTAGTCTCCTGGCTTCAAATACAGTGGACGCTTCGCCCGCGCGGGCGAATCGACCGTAATGGAAAACGGCCTTAACATTCGACTTGCAGCAAGTGTTTTGAAAACTTGCAAAAGATTTGTCGTCAATTAACAAGCTGTCACAACCCATGCAAACGCATCCTGCTGTCGACTTCTTGGTAATTAACAAGTTATCAGCAGAAGTTAGCAGACTTGTTGCAACTTGCACATGGCGAACTAAACCAGTACTCTAGATGTAGTGTACGCCGAAACTCTTGGAAATAAACGTTTTGAGATTGTTATGGTAATTAAGCCGTAATTTTGTAATGATTTTAATTTTAATGTTTTAGTTCAAATGTTGTGGAATAGATGGTGCTAAAGACTACGCTGGTCACACCAAAGGCGTTGGTTGTGTCAGTGCAAAATATAAAGACACGGTAATAATGACATGTATATTTTGATACCAGCAGCATGTAATGATTATTACTCGCAAGATCAAGGCGACTTTCTTATATATGACTAAATATGTAGGGTGCTAAAGCCCGATTTCCAATTTAAACGTTCTTGGTAATACGCAGTCGCACGCGTATTCTATTGTGTCCATATCATTGAGTCCTGCTTGAGGGTTCACGAAGCAATTAAATGCGCTACGTTTTGCGACGAAACTGTCACAGGGTTGGTAGTATTCATGAATAACTAGGGCAAATTTATACTGCCGACCAGAAGTCGAAACAATAATCACGAGCAATTTCATTTCAACTTGATTAATGGTCCGGTTCCCCTTTTGAACGTAATTAGGGCCGCTTTCCACTGTTACGTTCTTTTCATGTACGTGTGCGGGCGTAAAAGTTTATATCCTCTTAACGTTGTCTCATGAAAGTATTGCTTGAATAGAAGGACACCATACAATTTATGAGTGTTGTAATATGCATTCCTTATATTAATTAGTACTTGGGCCAAATTTAGAAAGATTTCAGCTTTTCCGCGCGTACCCACTCGTTGGAAAACCGTAACAGTGAAAATCATCCTTTATTCTTTTATGATACGCGCAGGAATTTTCCGTAAATCCTTGATCCCAGTCCCAAATTCGCGATGAGATCAAACGCGGTACATGCATTACTCCTAACACTTGTATTTTGTAACATAAAAGAATAACCGAATCGAAAACAGCGTTTTATGTTATGCGGTTGTAGTTACTATGCTGATATAATTTTCTAATGTTTAATTAACTCAATTATATTATAGGGTTGTTTCAAAAAAATCCAAGACGATCTTAAAGACAATCTTGTTGTTGTGATCGGTGTTGGTATTGGTTTTGCTGTTATTCAGGTAAGCTAGCATTTTCGCGACGCTTTAATTGTGGTTGGAGATATTCATGTTTTTTATTTATTCATGTTCTACACTACTATATTCTCTTGAAATGAGGTTTATTTCAAAAGAAGTTAGTCGGGCGATCACGAACATATTAATATTCACCTCTCCCCCAAATTAAAGGGCCCTTGATTATAATAACTATGGTCTTTACAATTTATTTGTTTTAGTTACACTTGCAAAAGTTAAACGAAAACGTTGATGTGCATAGGCGGAATTATCGGTTGTCACATCAGTCATTAATATGTATTAATTAAGGCTGGATACTGTATCTACTGTTTAGTTTTGAAGCCGGAAGTACATCATATTTTTAGACCTGCGGTCATGCTGGTTGCCCCCACTTGAGCGGCAAATGCTGCATGTTTCTATTACAGGGTGTTTCTGTTTCTTTTTACAAGTTTTCTATTTACTGTAAAATTTCCGTAAAAATTAGTTATTTAACAGAAACGAAATCGATTCACGCCATGAGTCAGGCCAGCCTCGTTCCCAGGGCCTTTTAGAGGGAGGGAATAAGTTTTTTGTTTTTTTTTGAATACGTAAATTAGCGCGATAAGTACAGTATAATCTGGATATTTTTCCAAAAAGACCGAACATCAAAGTGTTTAGAAAAAACGCATAATCCAGCAGCCTAGCAAAGCGTTAAATGTTGGAAGTTTTACTCGTAATGTTTTATCCTCGCAAATATACGGTTTTGAATAAATAAGTCTGTGTAAGTTAATAGCCAATGAAATTGCATAAGGTAGTAGCCGGTACCAGGGTCTTTTCCATTCCTCCATTTTAGAAAAGGTCCTGGGAACGAGGTTGGAGCATTGAACTGTAATACAACTGGAACGCTAACTTAATACAAAAGCAAAGTTAACGGGTAAAGCCAAGTTAGTTTTTCTGAGTTTTGAGACAAAATACTTAACACAAAGATCGGACCATTTATTAAACTGAAGCTATTAAAAAGTTACATTTAGTATAAAAATTTTGAAAAAAGAAATGCCTAAAAAATATGAAAACGACTGCAATTTTTCAAAAATACAGCAAATTTCTCATCAAAGTTTAACTTGTTTTTCTTTTGCCCGAGGTCTCAAAATTCTTACATCAAATACGACTTTTTAATAGCTTTCATTTGATGTAAGAACCAATTTTTGATGTTCAGTATTTGAACTCAAAACTCAGAAAAACTGAATCAAATTGGCTTCAATCCCCCCCCCCCCCCGACTTATCGCCCCAGTTTACTTGTAGTTCAATGGGTTGAAGTCAGGTCATTCAACGCCGGTCTTTTCGGACCCTTGCAATTACGATGTACTATTTCCAGTCCTAGTAGATATCAACGCATTTATGAGTATCTGCTGCCATTCGTGGGGTCATAATTTGCGTATTTGTGTGTCTAACACTTCGCACAATTATTCTTCAGATTCTTGGTATGGTGATGGCATTATGGATGATCTGTCAAATCAAAAGTGGAGGAGAGATGGCGTAGTTACCATGCTTCTTAAAAATGCTATACACGTTGTTTAACATCGTCGAGCATTTTGTTTTTACATATTATAAATAACATACATGCATATAGGTTTGACATAGACATAGTATAAACATGACATTGAGTATATAGTTTTGTCATTGTACAAACAACGTATTATTATTATCTTGTCAAATGCTGTGTTTTAAAGTAAGCTAGTTGCCGTAGATTTGTAGGTAACTTTGCATGTGAGCATTTTGTAGTGGGATTTGAAATAATAATAATTTCCCTTCTATTATATTTTTGCGCATATCGTGCATATTTCTAGTAATTCAGGTAGTTTGCGAAAATGTAGCAAACGTGTCTAAAGTAAACAAAATGAGGTTGCTACGAAGTAAACTGACCTAAAATCCAACTGTCTTTAAATATTCAGTTAAGGATGACTTCTTGACATGAAAATGTCATTTCACATTTGTGTTTGCATTTTTTGTTTGTTATCCGAACGTTGTAACCCAGTAAAATGTTTGTGTCCAGCAAATTATTTGGATTGTTACGGTTGGGTAGATAGATATATAGATAGATAACTTTATTTAAACACGCTGATCTCGTCAACCGAAGCTGATTTCCGCGAGCCAAGTGTATCATAACAAGATTTACAGTATCATAACAAAATTTACTAAAATCTAGATCTAGAGGTTTTCTAGATCAGAGTTCACTGCTGTTTCAAGTGAGGTATGGAGTCTCCTGAAGCTGTTAGGTTCGTGCCGTCAGCAAATAATCGAGGTTATGTTTTTGATAGGCATCGAGGCAAATCATTGATGTATAACAGAAAAAAATAGTGGTCCTACACTGCAAAAAATTCTGAGTAAAAATAACGCAAACCTTTGAGTAAATGAATGCACCCATAGTTACTCGTGATTTTGAGTAAATTATACTCTTAAAATATTACTCAAAACCACGAGTAAAAAACTACTCAAAATAATGGCTAAACGGAACTCCGAATTTGAGTAATTGTACTCGAAAAATGAGTAAAAGTTACTCAAAAATTGAGTTCGAATTACTCAAACAAAATGCACCCAAATTGATTCCTAACTTTGAGTAAATGTCCAATACTCAGATTTCGAGTAAACCTACTCACGACCACGAGTGAATGTTACTCAGAAGCAACACGTACTCATGCAGGCATACAAACATACACAAAAGGTCTGAGCAAACTTGTAAGGGGTCGTGGGTAAACTATATACGCACTAAAAATGGTAGTTAGGACACATCTTCGAAACAAGTTACTTGAGATAAAACCGTAATTAATCAAGTCGAGTATAATACTATTAATAGGCCTTGTGGGATGCCTCATTTGATCATTTTATTTGACGGAAGATATTCGTTTATTTGACATTTTTGCTTTCTTCAAGTCAATTTGGACTACTAGATTAAACATTTTTCTGTCTAAATTCATGTACCAATCTTTGTGCAGTCAAGTAATGCTGTAGCTGTAGAATGAGATTTTCGAAAACCAAATTGATTATCACTGAGCAGATTGAAGTTGGATAAATAATTATACAACTGATTAGATAATATTTTTTCATAATTTTGCTAATAACAGGCAGAACTGAGATTGGTCTGTAATTTCCTGTCAAATTTCGTTGGCTATTTTTGTAGTCGTTTTCTCTACGTCATTACTCTAGCCGTTTTCCATTCGTCAGGGAATGAGGATAAAATCAGAGCCTGATTAAAAATGTGTGTGAGTGTGTAATAGCTGGAGAAGCTATCTTAATAATTTTAGAAAAATTTTGCCAACTCCCGTGGCCTTGTTACTCGATAATCCAGTCAGGAGTTGATAGACCTGACTGATGGTTACCGGTTAAAATGCAGTGAACTCTGATTCAGCCTTCTTGACATACGTTTCAAAGTTGAAATTTGTATTATAATTGGGCCAATGTTAGAAAAGTAATCATTAAAACCCTCTGCTATATCTTTGGGGTTTATCAGGCTAATAATAAGTTTTAGCTCATTTATTACAACTGTTTGTTTGTTTTTTCTGCCCAATAAATTGTTTATAGTTTTCCAAGTCTTTTTGGGATTGCTTCCTTCATCGGCAATGCTCGTGGAATAGCACTCTTTTTTGGCGTTTTTAGCTCCATGTTCACCCTTTTCCTAGTTCTCTTATAATTTTCCAATTGCATTCAAGGTTCGTAACAATGGCTTTTCGTCCCTTGCAGTTTTGTTAATAAGTTATTTTATTGAACTCGTAATCCAAGGGATTCTCTTTGCGCTGATCTTTTTGTGTTTAAGAGTTTCCAAATTTCCCACTTCCACATTGGATTCACATTCGATCTTCAGCAAAGAAAGATGCATTTTCGCAATGTTGCTGTATCATGCTGATCCTTAACAAATTTGTAATTATCAAAATTATTCATTTCACTAAATTTAACTATGTTTTCTCGAAAAGTGCGAATAACACCAGAATCAGAAATTTTCTCCGGAGTGTTAGTGACTATATGGTCAATGAGGCTGGAAGTTGTCATAGTTACCCGAGTAGCTTCTTAATGTGACATTTGATACAATTCATAAAGCAATTAAAGCGATCTTTTTCGTTACCGAATCAGGTTCAGCTTTAAAGTCACGTAGAGCTAGTCATGCTAGGCCTGTACTACCTGGAAGTAGTGAGCATTTTTCCACTAGCTGTACGTGGGACGAAAGAGTGGACAGATTACCCAAGATGTGTAAGTCAAGCAATGGAAAATTAGTTTATATAAGTCCAGCAAATGAAAATGTGGGTATCAGTTTTTCACTAGCTTTAATTCTCTCCACAATGAAAAAGGTTTTAAAATGGCTTTCCTAAATATTGTCAGTCTGCCAAGGAAGATTGACGAAATACGTTGTTCAATGTCTAGCAAATACATTGACCTAATTGATTTTAACGAGACACGACTAGATTTAAATACAAATGATACTATAATTGGCTATGATATTATAAGAAAGGACTTTCAGAAACTTTACTATCATACCTCCTAATGACACTGGGTACAGCGATTCTCTCCACCCGTTGCCTCACTTTCTCCATCAAGTCAGGGCCGTAGCTAGAGCGTTAATTGGGGGGGTGTATATTCATATATTCGTGTTATGCCCGACTAATTTCTTTTGAAATCAACCCTAATGACAACTGATTTCAAAAGAAATTGGTTGGTCATAACACGAATATATGAAATACACCCCCCCCCCCCCAATTAACGCTCTAGCCACGGCCCTGCATCAAGTTTTCCATTTTCTCAGCCACATGGTTTTCTCCTCATGCACCAGATCATTTGTCTCCACGAGGATTATTATGACAGTTTTGTACTCGCCGTTTTGGCAATTTTCTTCAAACTTTTCCGACCTGTAGTTGACCAACTGTGTGACTCCACTGTATGATCTTGGAAATTCGAAATGTACGGTCTTGGAGATTTGGCACATAATATATGACTGCGAAATTATTTGAGAAATCGAACTCAAAAATGCCAGCTTCACAGCATGCTTTCTAGACAGAGGAAAATAACTTGCGACATCCCTCAGGGAAGTATACTTGCCCCCCCCCCCTCTCTACTCTATATATAAACGACTTGCCCAATTGCCTCAAATATACAATTAACACCCAGAATGTTTGCTGATGTTACCAGCGTAACAGCTGTTGGATAGACATTGGGCGAAGTAGAGAGAAGGGCAAATCAAGTCCTGAGAAATGTCTGAGAAAAATAAACAGATTGGAGTTCAACCGCAATTAATACTGACAAACAGTAACGAAAAAGAGTTAAACAGAAAGTAGTCGGAGTGGAAATTGACGAGCATTTGGACTGGAGTGAACATATTGAATTTATTACTGGTAAAATATTATCCGGAATTAGCGGTTTAAAAAAGCCAAGGAGCTTGTTGATCGAACCACTCTGGTTTTGATATACAGTGCTCTAGTACAGCCACATTTTGATTACTGTTGCGGCGTTTGGGACTCAGTGTACTCAAGTCATGGCTCCCGCTTATGTTAACAAAATATAATATAAATGACAATTACTCATGATATTTTTGTGTAATCTCCACCAAACTTAGTGCAATACCAGATAGTGCAAGTGTTGGCAGATTGCAATACTTTGTTGCCATGGAAAAGGTCACGTGATCATAACATCCGTGATATTGTGTTACTCATCTTTGAAGTCTTGGAAGATGGATCTGGGAGCAATGTCAGTAGCACAAGTCGCACTGCTTTAGAAAACACATATGTTCAAGTTATTCAGTCTAACGGGAATGGGGGTCTTAAATGAATCCCTTAGAGCCAAGAAGAAATTGTGTTTTTTGCATGTTTTCGAGACACCGATTCCACCGACACATATCTTCGCGGTCTCTGAGAGGCTGCATTTAAAACATGGTAGGTAGTCTTCCGAGGCTTTTTTCTGACTTTTTACACCAACGACTATATGGCATTCGTATAAATTTCCAGGTGACTATTGATTTTCCTGTATGGTGATTGGTCAAGATTCGCTATTTCTGAAGTGATAACTCATCACTTGTCAGTGACTATAGCTTTTTGCTTCTAGCTCTTTTATACAGTAACAAATTTGAGGCGAATAGTAAATTTTCACTACTTTTCCAGTTGTTTACAAGCAAAAAACCTACTAGAAAGCAAGTAAAAATATCAAATTTTATAGTTATGTAGTTTGTTTTGTGTTACCTGGTATATTTTCGTTGTTTTTTGACGATATTCTTGAGGTGGTACATCGTAAAATTGTAATAATTTGTATTTAGTTGCCAACCTTATTAATAACTATATACAATTACGCAACCATTGCTACGCCAACGACGGCAATATTCGAAACTGAATGGATGCTTGAATTTATACAAAACACCGAGTTTTGGGTTACCTAGGGTAACAGTGATCCATCCAAAATTCTCGGCAAAAACGGCAAACTTTTAAAGGTTTCTGCTTTAAAAGTTAGTCTTTGAAAGTTAAAATATAAACTTTGCAAGTTTTTTTGTTTTATTGGATTAAACTTTGCAGGGAAAACATTCAAGTTTGTCATGTATAAATGTAAACAAGGAAGGCAATAATAGTTTGTGTATGTCTGTAAAAAATTTTCGAAACGTTAAGTATAATTCATTCATCGTATACATGACCCTGAATTTGTTTTAAAGTAAAAACTGTTTTGCTATGTGACCAAATTTTTGGTCGTAACTACTATGATATACACGCGAAATCCACTCAGAATTCGCGCAGCCTCATAATCCAGGCTGCAGTGCCAGTGGGTAAAACTCGTTTTTGGAGCCAGGACTTAAGTTCACTGAGCACGTGTTAGGTAAAATATGTCGTGATCGTTTTTAAAAACTGCAAAATAAGGCCCTAGAATAATTATAAATTACAAAAATGAATCAAGACAATCCTTGTTGGCACGTAATTCTACTTTGTCATCAGTTACGTTACTGGGGAGTCACATGAGATTTGGATGCGCAGATTGAGTAGTCACTTTGCACGTGTCGTTCAAAGTATTCAGTAGCAAGTTTTAAATACCTTCTTATTCATGGACAATTTTGGCCAGCTACAACCGACTGGCGAAGAACCAATTGGTCACGGTGAAGATGACGACCTTTTTGACGAAGTGGACATGGACGAAACCTACGGTGGCCCACAAGGGCCATACGTTATATCTTTAAATCGCCCAGCAGAAACTTAAATTTACGCACGAAATCAAATTTATACCTGCGGAAAGTTAAATGGAGACCTGCGGAAAGTTAACTTTACACCTGCGGAAAGTTAAATTTATACCTGCGGAAAGTTAACTTCACACCTGCGGAAAGTTAAATTTATACCTGCGGAAAGTTAAATTTATACCTGCGGAAAGTTAAATGGAGACCTGCGGAAAGTTAACTTTACACCTGCGGAAAGTTAAATTTATACCTGCGGAAAGTTAACTTCACACCTGCGGAAAGTTAAATTTATACCTGCGGAAAGTTAAATTTATAACTGCGGAAAGTTAAATGGAGACCTGCGGAAAGTTAACTTTACACCCGCGGAAAGTTAAATTTATACCTGCGGAAAGTTAACTTCACACCTGCGGAAAGTTAAATTTATACCTGCGGAAAGTTAACTTCACACCTGCGGAAAGTTAAATTTATACCTGCGGAAAGTTAACTTCACACCTGCGGAAAGTTAAATTTATACCTGCGGAAAGTTAACTTCACACCTGCGGAAAGTTAAATTTATACCTGCGGAAAGTTAAATGGAGACCTGCGGAAAGTTAACTTCACACCTGCGGAAAGTTAAATTTATACCTGCGGAAAGTTAAATTTATACCTGCGGAAAGTTAAATGGAGACCTGCGGAAAGTTAACTTCACACCTGCGGAAAGTTAAATTTATACCTGCGGAAAGTTAACTTCACACCTGCGGAAAGTTAAATTTATGCCTGCGGAAAGTTAAATTTATACCTGCGGAAAGTTGTTAAATTTATACCTGCGGAAACATAGCACGTTGTATGATGCAATATTTATGCGATCGTTATTTATCATGCCTGAAGACCAGAAATCAAATTATTTAACAAATTTGTCTGGGTACTCAGTATAATTACAGTTTAAGCTGTTTGGAATAACTTGGATTCAAATTAAAAGGCGATTTATAAGTGCCCGCTTGAGCGCATGATGATATACTTCATTCGAATCCTGTTTGTATTATTCCCTAGACGCTATTTACGTACATCAACATTGTTTCAGGGGGGAGTCGGCTTTGTGAGGTGATATATACTTTTCAAAAATATTGTTTTTTTGCGTGTTCGTCGCAAATAATTGTTTGTCCATGATTGTAGATAAGAAAAACTTCATTCTGGCTAGTATTACGTAAGAACCACTTTAATAAACCTGCTAGAGAAAAATCTCGCCGATCCTATTTTTGAAGCTGAAAACACTAAGTGTAATGTTTGTTTGATGAATCGACACCATTTGTAATTCACATGTAAACATGTAAACTGTTTGTGATTCCATCATTGTTTGTGAATATAACCTCTTAAATTTTGATGAATTGCGTCGCTTGTGATAGCGAATGTGTAGCAAATGCAAATTATTGCCATATTTGTGGGATAAATCTACGGTTACCGGATTAGAACTTTTGGGCTTAAAACATGACGATCGTTCTACTTCTTTGCGAATACGATAAGCACCAAAGGACAGTCGTGAGCGGTTGCAATTTATATGAGTAAGCGTACTACCAGAAGTCGAAGGTGTGCTGTTTGCTGATGATGTAGCTGTCGCGTTTCTTGGTCTTTGCTGCGATATTTCACAGCCACAGCTATGGCAAAACTTTGCATTTGCAACACACTCAACCCCACATTGAGAGCAAAATGTCATTTTTGTCTTGAAAGGTTGAAAATTTTATAAAAATGTTCTTTGTAAATTTACATTTCGCGCACGCCATACAACACACAACACACCACATGTGATCCAGGAAAAATGGCGAGTTTTTCCACAAGTGAAATTTAAAATTTCTGCGGGTTAGTCCACTGAGCTTTACAATAACTGGAGGAGCGGCTCGGCGAAAACAAGTGGCTCCAAAAACATGGCGGATTTTGACGCCATTACTATGACAATACAAACAGGATTCGAATAGGATTTACGAATGAAGTATATCATCATGCGCTCAAGCGGGCACTTATAAATCGCCTTTTAATTTGAATCCAAGTTATTCCAAACAGCTTAAACTGTAATTATACTGAGTACCCAGACAAATTTGTTAAATAGTTTGATTTCTGGTCTTCAGGCATGATAAATAACGATCGCATAAATATTGCATCATACAACGTGCTATGTTTCCGCAGGTATAAATTTAACTTTCCGCAGGTATAAATTTAACTTTCCGCAGGTATAAATTTAACTTTCCGCAGGTATAAAGTTGACTTTCCGCAGGTGTCCATTTAACGTTCCGCAGGTATAAATTTGATTTCGTGCGTGAATTTAAGTTTCTGCTGGGCGATTTAAAGATATAACGTTTGGCCCTTGTGGGCCACATGAGAAACCACCCAAAACGATCAACTGGCGGCGAAATCAAGCAGATTTTTACGGCGACTAAACAAGTCCCTACATACAATGGTGGGCTCGATCATGGAAAAGTCACTGAAACGTCTGCACAAAGTCGAAAACGAGACACTAAAATCACCTGTCAATCACTGTCTCATGTGACTCCCCAGTTTCTCACTGATAATTCATGGCATTACAATCAAACTTCAACTTACAGGTAAGTCTCGTTCAATTTTATAACTTACCTGGTTGGACTGATCTTGAGTAACGCAGAACGCAAATGAAAGCCAAACTTATAAGCTTAGCTTCCGAAAGACTCAGTAATCTTTTTGAAAATTCAAGTACAACGTATGATTACGATTTAAGAGGGTCTTCAACTAGGCTTTGCCACCCAAAACCCAATACAGAATTTTTGAAAAAAGTTTTAGTTACAACGGGGCTTATGTCTGGAATCATATTTCTAAAGATATAAGAAATTCGGCAAAATATGATTCGTTTTGTCAAAAGCTTTCTTCCACGACCTTCTCATAAAACAGATGTAAGTGTGTAATTTTAGCATGCAATATTGTAATTACTAGTAATTAAAGGGTGGAGGGAAGGGGATTTATTTTACATTGTACTGGCATTAGCACACACCTGTTTTGGAAACCAGCTAATGTTAAAAAGATTGTATGTTTTTTAAATAAAGTGTATGGCTGATTGATTGTGGTGAACAGAGCAGAAATAGATCATTATAAGGATATTTTTATAGGCATTAAATTATCAACAATGGCAATGTCAGTTCCAGACAATCCTCACACAATTGTTTATACTTTATAATTAATAACTTTATAATTACATCCAGTTTGTTTGGAATTTGCTAATTTCTTTTATGGAAACACCCGTTTGCGAGTAAAACATTATAATATATTTTGCGATTTAAATAAAGATTCCATATTTTGGCGCGTTTTATTTACATCTGAGTTTATACCAGTGAACTGGTTTACACAATCAACTTTGACGCTTTGTGAATACTGGGGAATTGACGAAACAGTTTATGCAAATTACATCGCGTCGCCCAGCGAATAAATCCTGCCCTAAAATATATCATGTTTACACACACGTAGTACTGTTGTGTGCGTGGGTGGTGGTTGTCATAGTTCACAAGATAAATGGGAACGTGTTGTTTTGTCATAGTATGTCTGTTATCGTTTAGTTTTTGGGAGTGATCAGAGGGTGCATGATGGGTTGGGGCAGGGTGGTTCAGTTTCCAGGATGAAACTCAGAGCAATCTGGTTTCCCTCCACCATGCTGCATTGACAAGGATAGGTTAGAGTAAATTCATTTCATATAATAACTTCACAATGGTTTTTAAGATAAAATAATATATTCTTGCTTGGTACGGTTGTTACAGATGCAAAACACTTAGCTATAATAGAACCGCATTTGGTGATACACATCCTCCTCACAATTTGAAAAATCACAATTCTAGCTGACCATCTAAAATGTATAATAAAAAATCCCCAACCACCATAATAGCTACCCAATATAAAAACCCTTAAGCATGTGCATGTAAAGTATAGTGCATAGAATTCCTTTAGCATAACCTAGTTAAAAAATAAACTAAAAAAAACTGGAACTCTTCCTGCATAAGTTCATTCGTTTCATAAGTTCAATTTAAGACTACAGGTTCTTTTAATTCTCCAAGGAACCAGTAGCGAAGCCAACCCGAAATTTGGTTATGCAAATGCTATTTTTTTCTGTATTTGTAGGCCGTATAAGGAACAATTTATAAACATATGAACAATGATAATGATTTAAATATGCATAGCATGACCAAATGTTCGGGCTGGCTTCACTACTGCAAGGAACATGTAGTTAAGTTGGTCTCTACACTAGAAAGACGTTTTAGAAAACATCTTACAGTCCAAACAGACAAATTTTTGGTTTTGTTAAGAACAATTTTGACACAGCCCATCATTTGCCAGCAAGCTCTGACAAAGGAATTTCATAGAAGTTTGTATAACATTTAGGTTGTGAGAGTAGAAATCAGGTTAGTTCCTTCCTTCGCATGGCATGAGGTGGGCGTGTTTGTTTACATATTTTGCTTCACACAAATAATTAAACTCAAGTTCCAACGGCTAGGGCCTCACCGTCAGAATTAGAATGTAATCATCGCGTTCATCATATATCAAACAATTGAAAAACATTATCCTCTAATCTAATTAAGGCTAACATAAGATTATACCAATTTCGATCGGACCTTTAGAAATGATCTCCAACCTAGTCTCCAACCTGTCATCTCCTGCAAATTTTAGGGCTGAAAGACGTTTACAAAGGACATGCATTAAAAGCAAAATATAACAAACACGCCTCACATTCATATAATAGAAGCACAGGATGAACATGCGATCAAATAGCAGTTATTTTCCAGAGGTAGCGTTCCAGTTGTGTTCTAGTTTATTGAAGCATACATCTATTTAGCTTGTGTCCTCCATACTGGGTTTTGATCGAAAATATTCTCTTAGTGGCGACAACAGGTGCCTTATTACTGGAACACTCCAAGATTTTCCAAGAAGTTTCTGTCGTTGGTTCTTTCCCATGTTACCAACATCCGTATAATGAGCAGGAAAACCAAACAACCTGTTGATCAATACAAACTTAAGCTTTGGCAAACAAGGAAACATAGTCACGGAAACATTGTTCTGTCAATGTTCTATCATGTTTCCCAGTGGGCAAACTAGGAAACATTTTTGTGCGACACATTGGCTGGCCATGCAAGTCTTAATTACATGCCTTTATAAGAAAAACAATGTGTCTCGTGCTAGAACATTGTGGACAAGCTAGGAAATACTGTTTTAACAACAAGACAGGTGTCGGAAACTTTTACCTTTACTCGACAAACATTTGTTTATTTTTCTTTAATATCAAAAATTCTCACAACCTCTAAAACACATTGTTTTCCAAAACGTTTTTCTCCCTTTACGAGTTTGCGATTTTCGTGACCGCAGGCTCTTCAACATGCAATACTTTATTTAGATTCAACTATATCAATGAACAATGCCAAGAATTCCCCACGAAGGAATGTGTGTTTAGTTCAATTAGTGTTCAAGTTCCTCTTCCTCTATGAGGCGTTTGACACGTCCCTTTGCGGCAGCAGCTTTTCGGTCGAAACTCCCTCGCTTCCATATTCAGAACTGCTTGTTTCTTTTCTGGGGCCCCAGGAGGGTCATCACAGGTCAATTGCAGCAAGGCTAAATGTTGAATGGCGCGTCCAAGATAGGACTTCCCGATTCTACGTCTTGCAGCTCTTACCACACCGTCTTTTCCTTTTATCCGCTAAACTATAATATACCAATATTCCACTTTCCACGACTTCTTTCGTCATTTTGAATCAAAACCACGTCTTCTACTTTAACGCTTGCTTCTTTACCTTTGTTGTTTAGATTGTGTCGTTTTCTCAGTCCGCTTATGTACTCTTTAGACCATCAATCGAGACCATACCGCCACCTTCCACCTCGAAAGATACTTTATATAATAACTACAGTGAAACACGCAATTTGATTGGTCAATGCCCGTGCAGGATGAGACAATCCTGCACGGGAACTTTGAAAGTTGACATCTGATTGGTCAATACCCGAGCAGGATGAGACAATCCTGCACGGGAAGTTTGAAAGTTGACATCGCTTCGCATTTTACGAGCTTGTTACGGGCTTAAAATTGCCGACAAAAAACATTTCAACTTCTGAAATTTGCAGAGAGTGAAGACAAAGTCAAGTGCTACAGCACAAAGTACAGAAACTATAAGCTTTTATGTTGTCAAACGTCTATAATGTCTTGTATACTCGTATTTTTTTTTGTTTACGTTATAAATTTAACTGAAATACGATTTTTGGCACTCGCATATTTTTGTTTTAGTTTATGCTGTAGCGATAAAAGTACAACCGTTCGAATCAGCATACATTGTTGCCTATAAAAGACTAAATTTTATTTGCCTGCTATGCTTTCTTACACACATACGTCACTTCAAATGCCATTAATTTTTTAGTTTTTTGCTTAGAAAAATACGAAATTACAAAATGAAACTAGTATATCTACCACTTTTGGCCGTTAATAACATCGGTTTTTTACAATATCTGCTCTTCGGTTTAGTACCAGTCTATGTCTCTGTTAAAATACTATATTTTCACTAAGTTTTAAAGCAAAAGAACACAAAACAAAAAAAAAGTTTTAAAATTGTGTAAATTGTAGCGTACGGTCGAACGCCGACAAAGCTAAAGTTGCCGATTCTTGGGAGAATTACGTGCTTCATCAATGGTTTAAAAAGTGTAAACCGTTGTTTTATTGTAGTTATTATATAAAAATATTACTAAATGGTTTTCCGTGCAGGATAGCGTGATCCATGCACTTGGGATGTTGCTCGACTTTCGGAAAGCGTTAAAATACACTCGCCTGCGGCTCGTGTATTTTTACGCTTTCCGAAACTCTCGCAACATCCCGCGTGCATGGATCAGGCTATCCTGCACGGAAAACCATTCAGTAATCCTTTATTACTCGTTGCCTCAGCTCTTCGCTCTCCATACCACTAACGTCTTCTTCGGGAAGCAAATTAGGATGCATTAACAGCATTGAATTTCGTGTCAACGTACGAAATTGGACATCCTCCTCGAGGTATCTCAGCGGTCGGTTGGTAATCGCTATTTCAACATCCAGGATCACTTCTTCAACCTCCCCCCACCACTCACCACAAATTAGCATGAACTTCGAATGCTCTTACATAATAATCTTTCACGTCGCGTAGGTTAAACTGCCAAATAGTGTTTTGATAGGCGAGGAAGTTTTGAAACTGTTCTTGTCTCATGATCTTTTTCAACCAGCTGGCTGTTGCGATGAAGGTCTTTCCGTTATCGGAATAGATTTTTCTCGGTCTTCTTTCTCTCGCCATCAACCGCTTGAAGCTCATGATACAATTCTTGGCTGTCCAATCTGGTAGCACTTCTAAGGTAAATGGCTCGAGTTGCAGGCAAACAGGAGAATGCACGCCTTGCAAATGCAAAATCTTTTCTCGCTAGATCTGTAGTATATAGGGCCAGCGTATTCTACACCCAGAACATCGGATGGTACGGATCCGACTGTTTGATCGGTGGGTAAGGGGCCGGCGCAAGGATGATGGAGCACAGAAGTATGGAATTTCTTGGAGCCATAACAGTTCCGCGCGCGCCATCGTTGCTCCGACTCCCCCAGTGGGGGCTTTGAACATAGGCCATGCAAACGATCTTCTCTGTTACGAGCGCACTTGGAGGTAGATATATCGGTAAGGTTCCTTGAATACTTCCTCGGCATTCGTACAAGCCATCAGTGCTCTTTTGAAGGCTGAGTTTCAACGTATCGTCTTTAAACTGTTCCGTTTCACAATATCGCTCGCTTCTCCCAGAATTGAACGCGTTCTTCCGTTTCAGTTGTCATTAAGGGGTCATACGTATGTTCAGCCTTAGCAGACTTGCAACTCTGGATAAATCTCACAATCCACGCGAAGACACGCACCGCTTTCAAAAGGCTGTGGTTTTCCAAGTGTCAGTCGAGATCACCGGTTCCTAACAGGGCAATTACTAACGCTTCCTTGGGGTCTTGGCTTCAGCTTCGGACTTTTTGCTGAGTCTGTGGTGTATATTTGCTGGCCCGTCATCAGGGTTTGATAGCCAACTAGGTCCAGTCAACCAGGAAACCCGGTAACTTCACTGTTGCACATCTACGGCTTCATAGGTCGGCTGGGTTCTCGTCCGTCCTCACGTGTCTCCAACTAATGTATTCTTTGGCGTTAATTTTCTTGATTCTGTTCGAAACAAACCGCTTGTAGGCGCCACATCCCTTTATACAATACAAAGTACTGTCTAACTATCTAGTTACTGATATCCGCCGAGCGCATTTCGTGTGTTCTTGACCAAGCGACCAATCTTTGGTTGATGCCAGACTTCTGATGTACAACGGAATACACAGCTGCAGATGTTCCGTCTTTGCTTGAATCTGCAAACGTATCAAGGTCTGCGGCTTCGCTTGGCTCCTCGAGGCTGGTCAAGCTTCGCGGGAATTCTAGTTTATTGGGAAGACTTTCATGGAACTTCTGCCAACGTACCAATAGCTGTTGCAGTATCTCCTTATACCACGCTAACGTTTGTTCACAAACTCCATCAGAACGTTTGGTGTTGGTTGTCCCTCGAAACATGCGTGCAGACCTGTTAAAACTATCACACGGTGATCCAAGCTCGGCCCATATGGATATTAACCGTTGCTAAGAGCGTCTACAGAAACAATATTACTGGCCGGGGATAGCATCAGAAGTGCAATTGTGAATAACAGAATGTGAGATTTGCAATCGCTGGAAGACACCGATTTTGCCCACAAAAGCACCAATGAAGAGCATTGAGGTAGGACAACCAATGGAGTTATGAGAAATGGACATCTTCGGCCCGCTCCTCGTGTGTGTGTGACCACCAGTACTTCTTGGAAACCAGTACATCTTGGCAATGTCATATCACTTTACGAAGTGGGTTAAGATAGTCCCAATGGGAAATAAAGGGGCGGAAACGGTAGCTAAAGCTTTCGTGGACGAGGTAGTAACCCGACGTAGCGTTCCCAGCAAAACTTCTGACGGATCAAGGAAGACATTTTGAGGCCGACCTAATGAGACAGGTGCTCAATCTTCTCGATGTGAAGAAACTGCGAACGTCGCCTTACCACGCGAAAACTGACGGGCAAGTGGAATAGCAGCCGCCTGCTAAAGTAGATCCTGACACCTTACGTGAACAACGACCACAGTGATTGGGATGTCCACTTACCGTTGGCCTTATTTGGCAATCGCAACAGTGTACTCTCATCATCGGGCGTCTCGCCATTAAGGGCAGTTTACGGTCGCGAAGCCAACACACCCTTGGTGCTAATGAGCACTCCAGCAGTGATAAGAGAACATTTTATTTCAAACTATTGTGATGTGTTAGACAAGACGTTAAAAGAAAGATGAAAGAAAATAGTTGAAGCGCAAGGCAAACAGAAAAAAGCCTATGATTGTCGCAATAGTGTCGAGGAAGGGACATCATTCAAACAAGGCGATCGGGTCTAGCTCAACAACAACGCAGTGCCAAAGGTCTGGACCGAAAATCCATCAATGATGGGCTGGACCATACAAAATACTTTGTCGTCTTGGTAGCACGAACTACCACATTGAACCAGAGTCAGGAAACAGAAAGACCAAAGTGGTTCATCCCAATCGCCTCAAACCAGCCACTTGCAGATCCCGGCGGCCCGAAAGAGAGAGGTAACATCACAAAATTGCGGATGCGCAGCCTCTCCCACCGGAAGGCCCTTCTCTACCCGCCCGATCCACCCGCGAGCGTCGCCCACCAGACAGATACCAGGATCACAACCTGGAGGAGGTAGAGAACGAGGACGCTCTCAATTAGGAATGCGGTGGTGATGTAACGTTCATAGTTAGCTGTCGAGTGACACATTGACAGTCAGGCATAATATAGGCAATTAATTAGAAATATGAGACCGAGAGATATGTATGTGCATGTGTTATGGAGACACAATAAACCTAAAAAGTTGTACTGAGGATACAGTACCCCTGGAAAAAATAAGCAGTGATGATATTGTCATGGCATTGGTGGTTTATTGAAATACAGCCACAATACAAACTTTGTGCGTCCATTTCCATCAAACTTCGTTCGGTGTGATAAGGTGCACACGTTTCGGTAGCCAGGTTCTCGCTGTACAGATTCACATGGCTCGGACCTACCATCCACACGGGTAAGTATAGTGACGACGGATATTAATATTTGTTGACATGAATGAGCTGTCACTCAATCGGGATTCATGTAAACATATATACTTCAATCTTCTATGGTCACAATAGGAACGGAACGAGTTCGATCCTGATTGTAACTCAATCCAGTCCACATAAACTACCCGTAAGTCACGAACACACTCGTATAAATGATCAATTTGTTAATTCACAGCCCAACCTTAGTCACGATTAAAGTAAGAATGGAGGTGGGGGGTTCTTACTGTTCCAAACTGACATAAGAAACTGACCAATTATAAGAGGTTCTTATGTCTCAACTATAAGAAGCGACCTATTTCTCTCGTATAAATGGCCCTGTTGTATTTATACGTAAAATATTTTTGTACCTTTCCATCTCAGTACACCACAACAAGTCTTCGGTGACGTCACTATCAGAAACTTCAACTGGCAAGATTCCTGCTTTAGTTTGTTTGATGGAGTTTGCTTTCGTTGTCACTGTCTGAATTTTTGAAAACTGTAATAAAATATAAATAAATTTACAATATCTAATAAACTGTTATAAACTGTATTAATTTCATAGAAAAGATAATAGACGAGAAGTTTGCTTTACACTCATTTATTTCAACAATTATCAACAATTTGACATCTTAACGCGCATTTACTCAAATAAATATGCCAGAATATGAATGGCACGTGAGTTGTCGCACCGTGTAGATCGGCTTTCACGAGTGTGATATGGGACTTAACATAACCAGCGGTGTTAAATCCCATGTCACACATAATAATGACCATAAGTTATAACTGTAATATACATTATTAATATATGATCTTTGTTCACAGTACAAAATCCACGCAAGCGATT